>CM031713.1:4923802-5211302 GCA_018466805.1 Hippocampus abdominalis | reverse complement strand
GCACGGGTGAGTGGCAAATTATGATTACTGTCAGTATTTTCTCTCCGGTGCGCCCCGCGAACGGAACGGACGCAGGCGCAGTGACTCATAAGCCTCTTCCCACAGGGGTGGAATGTTATTGTATGAGGGGGGGAATTACTCAGTGACGATAGAAAGGGGGGACGGTCAGCGTTCTATCAAGGGAAAGGAATAAATACTTTTAAGTGATAGAACCAAATGCAACATCGCTGCAAGGGTATTGCGCAAATTTTTCAGCGAGAGCGCTTCGGTCTAAAATTGAAATAAAGATCGCAATCAACTGTGCTGATAATGGAAGTCTGAGTCATATACATTCTTACAGGTCATCTGTCACCAGCGAATCATCTCTGATGTGCTACCTGTAGACTTGCTCATTTGTCATTGATAAAAGCCTCCCGTCTATAAATTTTACATCCGGATGTAATCAGTGGCGCAAGCGCAAATTCAAGAAAGTCGCGCTGTTCCGACACAACGTTCCCCCTTCGGAAAATGGTCTTATATAGCATTTTGCGTACAAGGCCACAGGCTCACGGCTCTCCCACCTGGTGAGCCACGCGTCACTTCGCGCGTCCCTCTCGCAGCACGCCCGCCCGAGCGCCGTGTCGTTTTGATATTTTGCTCCTGCCTCGTGATGAATGACGTGTCGAGCTCAAGATGTTTGCTGGAATATCCTGGATGTGCAAAGGTAGGCTTTTGAGCCTGACAAGCCGGAATAATGGTTCTGTCAATCATCCACGTGCTTAATTGTTTCAGTAGCAAGAGTGAAGCGTTCACATCCATCTTAAAAAAACAAAAAACAAACATAACACAGTATGTCCTCTGCAACTCGGAATGGGAGTTTTAGCTTCCAAACTTGCTAAGGTCATGGCATTGTTGAAGGGAGCACCGGAGACTGCCTGGTACTGTTCCGACGTGACTTTGCACCGGTGCACAAAGCAAAGGCCCATAAAGACATGGATGAGAGCGTTTTTGTGTGGATGAACTTAACTGGCCTGCACAGAGTCTTGAATCCAACCTTTCGGTGTATTAGAGCAGAGACTGACAGGTTCCTACCCCTCTCGTCCAACATCAATGTGTGACCTCGGCAATGTGGTCCAACACAAGAGTCAAAATTCCCATATCGACTCCCTTATCTATTGAAAATACAAATAAAATAAAATAAAAACTCCCAACATTTACGTAACCGAAACAAGCTTAGATAATTGTTTAAATAATACAATTAAACCGATGCAAAAAGTATTATTTTCTTACTGGACAAAAATGTTCGAATATAGTGTTATTTGTGTTACACGCAACACTTTTCTCTTTTTTCGTTTCGCTCCTCATTCGCTTTTTTAGCGTTGACGCGTCAGTGCGCACGCGTGCACGGCCACACCTCGGCGCACGGGCTTTTTCAAATAAAGCTTGTTTCCATGGTGACCACCTTCACTCCTTGTCGTTGAGAGGCACATAATGTATTTGCAGTCACTTATCCCGTCCGTCTTCAGTAAGTCCCAGGTGGACATGAATGCTATCTTACCCCCCCCCCCTCACCACCCACCCGCTCCTGCAAGGATATTTGCTTTGCGCATCTTGTCCGCTCACACTCAATTCAAATTTATGAAGTGCTCATTACATGCACAATATGCCGTGTTGTGTCCAATAAAAAAAAGAAAGAAAAAAAATACCTGTGCATGCCTTCCGGGGATTCACAATGCCCAACTTATGTCTGTTTTTCCCTTCAGCAAATACTGGGGAGGACAGTACCTTCCCGAAGGTGTGCATTACCCCCATTGGTGCCAGTGAGATGAGGTTTGCTGGACATGCTATAACATCAGGAGGGGTTTTTTTCCCCCCTCCTCTCTTTACATAGAAACATTCCAGACCCAACCTGTGCTAAGGGACCATCTGCAATCCAGAAAGGCCATATTTAAACAACCTGTTTCAAAGCGTTTTAACCCCGAACAGCGACTATTTTGGCACTCGCGGAGCAGCAACGCAAACTAGGCATACTGCAGAACTCTTAGGCCGGGGGTCGGCAACACGCGGCTCCAGAGCCGCATGCTGCTCTTTAGCGACATCTAGTGGCTCCCTGGAGCTTAATAAAAAAAATGTTTGAAAATGGAAAAAGATTTTGATAGTAGGCTTAATATAGCTCAAATAGATATAGATACGTGTTGCAGCGCCGAAAAAAAGAGAGCTGTGGTGTTTGTTTTTTAACACCTACACGTCTGCGTCCGACTCCGTGCCGTCTCCCTTCTCGTTCGACTCGAGAGGCGTTCAAAGACAGCCTCAGAAAAACGGAAATGAATGATCCCTTCACTGACACTGAGAAAAGCGAAAATAATGCACCAAAACAAAAAAAAATCAAGCGAAGAAATTACAAAATAAATTCTATGGCGGCGTTTGTGAACGCACAACAAAGGAATGAATAACAATTCTGAGACAGTCCAGTGTCTTATGTACATACAGCATGTGTTTCCTTCATTGTAAGTTTTATAGAAGGCTTCTATTTTTTGCGGCTTTAGACATATTTGTTTTTTTGTTTGTTTTATTGTCCTATATGGCTCTTTCAACATTTTGGGTTGCCGACCCCTGTCTTAGGCATACAGTATAATCTCTCTGCTCGGCGATAGAACGCAAACAATGAACCGTGATATTACAGAGGAACATAGTCGTCGCAGCGTCGCTCCGTCTGTCACAGATTACTGACATTAGTCATTTGGCATAACGTGCTGTGCGTTTGCCAATTGCTTCCTGCCTCCATTCCGTTGAAATATTCAAGAAGACTGACGCACAGCAGGAACTTTTTCCAATCACCTGTGATTTGATCTCGCCTACGGCAAAGCCATCGTCCCCCGTCTTGGATCAGACGTGTATTATTTGTCTCTGTTTATTTTCTGAAAACAAACACACACACACACACACACAAAAAGAATCCCCGCTCAAAATCCAGCTGTGGCTCTTCTTGCATGATATCGCCTCCATTCAACACTTGTCAAGCCTCTCACTTGCGCGTCACGCCCCCCCCCCCCCCCCCCCCTGCAGAACCTTCTGGCTTTTAACAGCACAAACAGAAATAGCTCACTCTTGTCAGCCCTCGTAATAGTCTGCCGCCCCTGACTTTTAATGACAGCCGGCGCATTAGAAGATTGTCTGCAGAGTAACCTCCTTGGACGCGCCGGTGCGTTCCGTAAATGGCTGTGAGGATTTGTTTTGGATGGAGCTCAGCATATTGAGTGAGGCAGAGACTGAGGGGGGGAGGGCCACCGCAAACAAAGGGTTACACGGAGTCGGCCGCAGTCTAAAAATAGACGCTCGCTCTCGCCTGCCTCTGCATAGGCCTCCGCGGATCTCCGCCCTTAAGCTCTCGCACGTGAGCTAAAAATAGCCCCCTCCCAAATGAAAACATGCATACGCGCACTCTGCGAGCTCACGGCTTCTTCCCCTGCGGCATTATCACCAACGGGAAGATGCATAGAGGAAGGGGCGTGGTGAAATGCTGCTTGGAAATCATTTTGGGTTTCACACTGGGCTGCGTCCAGTGTGAAATAGTGCAGTCATTACTCACTATTCAGGGGCATGTGTAAAAAAATAATAAAATAAAAGACATCACGCCGTTTTCAGCGTTTGCCATTCGCACTGTGATGTCTTTTTCGATTGCAAAATGGCCGCCCACTAAAACAGGTGGATATTTCTGCTTCCCGTAACTGTTTTGAGCCCCAAGTCTGAGTTTTACTTTGGAAGAAAAGCAACTCTCGAGCCAATATAAAATCCATCTATCAATTTCCTGTACCACTTAGGCTCCAGTTCACCCGCAACCCATCTCAGCTGACTGCGCGTGAGTGGCGGGATGCACGGTGGACTGGTTGCCCAGCCAATCGCCGGGCACATCTCGAGCCATTCTCATTTACCCCGAAAAGACAATGAACTCGTGATGTTTTTGGAGAATGGGAGGATTGTCGAAAGAAAAGCCATGTTTAAAGTGGCATTGGGGAGAATATGCAAATTCCACATAGGTCTTAGGTCAGATTCGAACCCCCTGACCTCACAACATACAATCATCCATTGTGTGTTTTCCTTTGTCGAAAGAGGACACGTGACCAAACAGAAATCCCAGCGATCTGTCAATCACATGTTCTCCCCTTGCCATCTGCGGCTTCAGCTTGGCAGTGGCAACGTTTCAGAAATGAAAGTGAGCCCCGTATGCTTTGATATAATCATCATGTACTTTTGGTTGAAAGGCGACGCGACATTTAATTAGCAATGGGTCGCTTCCCAGCGACCCTCTCAGCTGGTGTTATCCCTGCCATTAGACTGGCATTACTGCCAAATTATTGTGAGATGGCGATAATTACAAGCGCGGTGTCAGAGGTCACACCCGGCGGACACCGTGTTGTCGAGTTGCGCGGCTTTTCGTGGTGTCTGCTTTTCCAAATAGATGTGTGACCTCGGCGACATCAGCAACTTCTTTTTGGGTGAGTGACTTTTCCCAGGAATTCGCTCTGCTAATGCAGTAGTAAAGTCGATGGTAAATATTTGTACAATAAATAAATAAATAAATACAGCTGTCAAAATGTATTTATTAATTGTCAGCAATGCAAAATAATTTTAAAATCTGAAACAGGGTTCCCACGGGTCCTTAAAGTTCACAAAAATCCATAAAAAAGTTGTAAAATTATGTTCTTAATTGTCCTTAATTTTCAGGGAAAGCTTCTAAAATCAATAAAAATCCTTTTTTATCCAAAGTTTTATATTTTCTAAATTAAATTTTTTCTGACTGTGCTTTATTTGAAAATGAATTCAAGTATTTTATAAGTATTAAATTTGACATACAGTATGTCAAATAAAGGGTTAGCTGATTGCCCCTAAAAATAAAGATGTGCCCTTCCTTTGGCAGCAATGATTCGAACACCAACTCAGTGATATGTAGCTTTCTGTTCAGCCCACATATTGCTGAGCGGGCATTAAATCCACCGTGAATCCCCTGCTAAATTGAGAAAAAGTCCTTAAAAATGGCTGAACTAGCCCTCAAAAGTCCTTAAAAGGTCCATAAATAAAAAGCAAGTGGAAGAGTGGGAACCCTGTGAAATATTTAATGGTGACAGCTTGATTAAAAAAAAACATAAAAGAAGCAAATCGCCATAAACCGAACAAATAGTATGTACACATAATACTCAGCTGCATATATTCTTTATCCTCAGCAAGGAGGAGGAAGATCAAATCAATATTACTGCAGCTTACTGAGGAGCTGAAGACCCCACTGTATCAATGCACAGTATATCTGTCTGATACTGCCCCAAGCGCAATATGAAGAGTGCAAGTTTTATAATGAAAAAAAAGCAAAACAGCAAACAGTACAAACCCATTTTTGTTGGGATCTCTGGGAGGCTGGAAAGAATTAATGGCATTTCCATTCATTCTGATGGAGAAAGACGATTTAAGATACCCAGCCTCTTTTTAACCGTTTCAACATCTAATCTTACAAATCAAAGATTGTGCATCAATTCCTATGTGGCAGCTGTCGCCTGCTGACGCGCGGTGCTCATTGTTAACATTTCACCCGCCCGCTCTCCGAGTGCCTGCCCAACATCATGAAGTCGGAGCACCTCTGCATTTGAAAAGGACTGTCGGCAAACAAAAGGTTCTGTGAATCGTGTGAGATGGCGCAGCCTTGAATGGATTTCATCAAAGCAAAAAATAGCCAGCGTAATGATCTTTGAATTGGATCGGCTGATGAATGCCTTCAGCTGACTCCAATCACCTCGAGCTTGCCGTAAAAACTCATTGGGAGTCATGAAAATGCCAATGAGATACGGGCTCCGAACACGGTGAGCTTGGTAAGCGCAGCGACAAGGAACTAGGATTGTCTGTTTTCATAGACAAATTAAATCCCATACTGCATGCAAATTTGGCTTTCGTTTGTGCGCAATCTTTTTAAGAAAATCGAGATGCTAAGTGCTCAGCCGTCTCATCTGCCTTCCTCCGCCCGAAGAAGTAAAAGCTCACGAAAGGTGTAATCGGGCGAGACGAGGGGATGAAATCCACCGCAGCGCTCGGCGCAGACGCGTTCCTCTCGGTGGCCACTTTTCAGCACGCAATTTGTTATTGAAAGTCTCAGAACGGTTTAGATTGGTCTGCGATGGCCTAATCCTGAAAATCATGTCGCTGGGAAGAGATGATAACGTGTTGTGCTTGCAAACTTTGGCCCAGTGCTTCTCTGTTGGCATAACAAGTAGGTTGATCTTTCCAGGAAGCAAAAGAAAGGAATTGATTGGCCCCTTATGGGAAAGCATTATTTTTTTATACCAGTTATTGTTACTTGGCATTTTATTTTGTGGCAAAAATGAACAATCGATTTAAAAAAAAAAAAGGTTCTATAGCAGCTGCCTGGAGTAATTGAGCCATGGTGTTTAGTGCACGACAAAAACTGGCTGAAAAATGAATGAAACGGAGAATGGACAATGAGGCACTCTAAAGCGGCTAAACGAGTGAACATCTCGTAAGAGAGATTTATTTTCAGGATTGAGGTACAGTTGGCTAGCTAACGGCCGGCTGAACGCTGATGAAATTGTTTTATCATGGGGGGGTTTGGGGGGGGGGGCTCTCTTTTTTTTTTCCAGACTCAAATTATCCTCAAATGAGGATAGTTCGAGCGTGTTTATTTTTTTTTTTCTGCCCCTCTCCCTCCCTTGTGGTTTCTTTCTGACTTCCGGGTTGAGTGAACGCTGGCGCGTTTGGCTGCCGCTGCTCAACCCGCATTGTGTTTTATTGTTTTTGTTCCTCATTGTAAAGTGTCCTTGGGTGTCTTGAAAGGCGCTTATAAATCAAATGTATTAATATTATTACGACGTATATAGAATGTGGTCTATGTCGCCGGCGCAGGAGTGGAAATCTGTCATGAACGGATTTCATGAAAATCTGACTGATGCACGTTCCAGGGGGAAAAAAAAAAGAACTAACCTTTTCGCTTCCCTCATGTTAGTTTAATAAGTGTTTGGTCTTGTTTGAAGTGCAAATGTAACAGCGTCGTTCTTGGTAATTACTTGTCAAGAAAGACCAGCAGCCCCCACACAGGCCCGGCCAGACGGTGTCCGTTTGCCTTGTTGTATTTTTAGTCCGGGTGTGATGTGTGCGATGTGTTTGAAAAATGGAAAAAAGCAGCACTCGTTTGAAAATGGGACATCAGTCGGTGACCTAAGGCTTGTGCCACTAATCTTCAAAGGTGACTGGTTGAGTGTTGTTCTGCTGCAAGACCTGCCGTTTAGCTGTCCCCCCCCACCCCCACCCCCCAACCCCGCCTTATTGTTTTGAAACATCATTATCTCATTTTTTGCTGCTTTGTTGTAAAGCCTCCCAGACGATAATTGCAATCTTTTTTTCCCCTCTGTGTCCCTCTGACGCGTTTCATCAATCCTTCTGTTCTCTGCTGGTTTTTAATACGTTCAGGGAGCGTGACAGATGAGATCATTCTTTTACTCTTTTGGGTTTTTTTCTCCCCCCCCCCCCCTCCTCCAGGATGGCCATCCAGGTTGACAAGTTTGACTTTGAGAGTCTGCCAATGCCCAACGAGGAGACAATTCACTTCACTAACCCCAAACAGCTGGAGGAGGAGCGACGGCACGCTCAGGGCTGCCAGATCAACAGCAAGCTGGGCATCTGTTGGAGCATCATATCCTTTTCGGCTCGCTCAACTTTTGCCTGACGCGTGTGTAGATGTAAGCATCTTGAACCTCCTCAGTTCATGAGAAGGTGATATGTGTAATTTTAAGGTGGCTAGTACATCGGGAGAGTCGGATGTGCATTGGCAGTCAGAAGAGTGATAAAAGACATCTGGATTCTACATCTGGAGGCCCTCTGGCCAGCGGGGAAGTTGTTCCTCAGCGCTGACAGATGGCAGAGCTTATGGGCTACGTGCTTGACACTTTGACACCGTGACGCGATGTTCTCGTGTGTCAATCTTAACGTGGAGCCATTACTCGCGCCGAACTTGTTTTGGGCCTCTCGAAGATAGACTTTGAGGCAGTCCAGCCTCTTAAGGCAGCGGTGTCAAACTCAATTTTAGTCGTGGACCGCAGCGCACTGCTAGTTTCCCCTCAAAGGGTTGTTGATCAAAACAAATAAAATAGTATCGGTACAAGATCATGACGAGGAGCATCGATTTCTTACCTAATACACAGTTGCCGCTTGATTAGGTTGCTTTTATGTATACAGTCAAACCTCGGTTTTCGACCATAATCCGTTCCAGAAGGCTGTTCGAAAACCCGATTTGTTCGAAAACCGAAACCACGCTCTTTTTTTGAAAATAAAAATGTTTACTGAACACGTCTGCTCACAATGGAAAGCAACACGAGGAAGTGTCACTACCTCGTCTACCCGAGGAAGCGTCACTTCTCGTCGTGTAAGGAAGCGAGAGGAGTCAAATGATGCATTCAAGTGCGCTCAGTTTTTTTGAGAACTGAAATTTGTTCGTCATCCGAGGCATAAAAAAACCCTTTTTGGTCGAAAACTGAATTGGACGAGAACCGAGACGTTCGAAAACCGAGGTTTGACTATATTTTTAACAAAGCAATTTGTATGCAACAAGTGTTATTTTTATATTTTTGGAGGGAATACGGAATTTGGTCCAAATAAATACAAGTAAAAAAATTAGCAATTTTGCGGTAAGCTTTTTGCCATAAAGAAAAGAGCAAATCCATTCAGCAGTAAAAACAATATGAACACACGCAGCGGGGTTTTATCTGGCCCTGGGCCTTTAGTTTGACACCTGGGCCCCGAGGTCATCATAACGACGCTAAAGTTTGAATGTGTTATTGAAAACTGAATACACTCTCAGTCCCACTCTGAATGTAGGTACTGCATAAGTAATGGAACCCCGAGGACAGATTGAATCGGGGGAGACTCAATATCAGGACGGTGCTTGTTACACTGATGAAATGGAAGAAATCTTGCTTGGTCATCGTGTGCAATTTAACTCGATCTAAATAACATCAAGGGCAGCTTGCAATTATTTTGGTTGTCGGGATGAAACATTTGACCCGTGGATGTTGCTGGGAGGAAAGTTAAGGGATCAGAAATGTCACAAGCAGTTACATTCGGCCTGCCAGAAACGTGTTTTTGGTACTCGAAGTAGAACCTCAAAATTACTTGGAATCCATTTTAGAATAATCCGGTAACATAAATTGTGAAAGTGACACTCTGTGTATACTTTTGAGATGCGTTCCATCCATAATGACAAACAACCTCACACGGCTGTCGTCACACAATGTCTGAGCCCCGAGGAACTCATTTTATGAATGAAGTTCCAAAGCGTCATTGTTTTCGCCGTGACTTTGCGAACGGTTCTTGTTTGCCGTACGGCTAGCTCGCAAAGGTTAATCGAAGTGTGTTGTTCACTCATATCCCACATCCCAAATGTCAGCTGTGTTAGATGATCATTGTATATTATCTGAATAATTGCTCTCTGATGGCCGTATTTGGTCCGGTGCGATATCGATCAGTTTGTTACTACCTCTGGAGTCAGGTTATAAAAACATATTAACCAAGAGCCCTTGACATTTTGAGGTGAACGCTAATAACGGTAATAACCTAACATTAGTTTGTGTAATTTAAAGCAGCGGTTCCCCCCAACCACCGTGGGATATTTGGCACCGAGCTGCGCAGAGAGAATGAACCAAACAGATTATATTGACCAACAGAGTCTGAAAGGTATTATTTTCACAATCAGGTGCATCTGCATGTGCATGCGTCAAACGGCGTATCTGGCGAACGATCCGTCAGCCATATACAGTCAAACCTCTGTTTTCGAATGTCTCTGTTCTCGACCAATTCGGTTTTCGACCAAAATTTTGAGTTTTTTAGGCCTCGGATGACGAACAAATTTCGGTTCTCGAACAAACTGAGCGCACTTGAATGCACCATTTGACTCCTCTCGCCTTCCTTACACGAGGAAGTGACGCTTCCTCGGGTAGACGAGGAATTGACGCTTCCTCGTGTTGCTTTCCATTGTGAGCAGACGTGTTCGGTAAACATTTTTATTTTAAAAAGAGCGTGGTTCCTCATGTAAGGATGGCGAGAGGAGTCAAATGGTGCATTCAAGTGCGCTCGGTTTGTTCGAGAACCGAAATTTGTTCGTCATCCGAGGCATTAAAAAAACAAAATTTTTGGTCGAAAACTGAATTGGACGAGAACCGAGACGTTCGAAAACCGAGGTTTGACTGTAATCAATTGTGAATATATAATTAGGTCATTAAATAAAACACCAGTGACGTAACAGCCACACACGACATATCCGAAAACAGAAACTCAATCAGTATGTTCCCTCTTACGTCATCCCGGTTGAGAATAGACAAGAATCCGAATTAACACCCTTTGGGTGTCATTGTTTCCCCATTACTCCATAGACTTTTGTGAAACCAGCCCATGGTTTTAAAATAAAACGATTGGGGGGGCACGCAATCTGCAGCCACACAATCTCAAACGTCTTGTTGCGATGCTGAAGCAGATCGATGAGGCACAAAGTTTCTTGGCAGTTTCCCTTGACCACCAAGCCACCCGTCCCTGCGGCGCCACGGAGAGGCCAGCGTGGAGGGAGTCCTCAACCAGCTGGTCCTGGAGCACCTGCAGCTCGCTCCCTTGCAATGGGGTGAGTCTCATATGGGAAATGCCACGTTTATTCGTCACCGCAAGAAACTTTGCGATTGCGATCCCTGGTTATCCAGTCACCTCATTAGCTGTCATTTAGCATGTGAAGCCCCCGCAACTGGTCTCAAACCATGTTTTTATTTGCATACGTAATGACCTGCGGTCTATTTTGGAGAATTGGAGAGCAGCTACTCTGTTGTGCGAACCTCCGGAGACGCGCCGAGCACTTTTTTTTTTTTTTTTTTCCTGGTCGCACCATCTGCGATCGTCATCTGGAATCGCTTTCGATTCGCCGATGGTGGGTTATTTTTTTCAGAGATTCACGGCACCTCGTTTTGGGCAGTGCCAACTTTTTTGATTCATCAACTGGTGTTGTCATCTTTTCGCTTCACAAAGCAAGCAATCTACAAAATGAGGGATCAGATCAAGTTTATGGGGGGGGGGGGGATTTTTTTTTGAAGACAGTTGTGGAATTCGTATGAAGTCACCTCTTTAAGGTCAAGTCTGAAAATAACCCCCAACTATTTTTGCTTCTTTTCCCTTCCATCGTTATTTCCGTAACGTTGGCCTCACGCTTCCAGTCTCGGCCTTACAAGCCCTGCTGATTATATGAGCCAAGTAATTTGCCTCAGCCCATTAGGATGCCTTTATCTGTGTTGCCAAAACTATTATCGGCTCAATTACGGATCTAATTCAAGCTTTTCCCCCTGCGCCTAAAATGCGAAGTCGGGATAGGATGCGTTTGCTTGCTTTTTCTCTGCTTCACACTCATAGGATAAAATTAATAAGCCCTGCTTGCCAAACAGTTTGTTGTTGAAGGGGTGTTTCTTAAAAAAAAAAAAAAAAATGTAAAAAATCGTTCTGTGTCAGTGTGTGTGTGTGTGTGTGTGTGTGTGTGTGGGTTGGGGTTGTTTTCCACCTTTTGACAGTTATTCAGAAAGAAGAAGCTGTTCCCAGGCCATAATGATGCTCTCTGTCAGAAATTCCCATGTTGGGTTAACTTTTTTTTAAAACTTTATTATTCCTGCTATACACTTATAAAAGCAAAACCCATGGGAAGTTTTTTTTTTTTTTAACAATTCGGGCACATATTTGAGTGCGGATTTCTTCCCGCAGAGTGGAAGACATTTCTTTTATTTATTTGAAAAAGGCGCTGCCAAGCTGCAAAAAAAAGGAAGGCGTAAATAAGACCGGTCTCGCTTGAATCGATGATGTGAATCTTTGCTTGGTTTTCTTGATTAATTCCAATAGATTTCTGCAGAGTCTTTGCGATTTCCAGTTCAATTTAATTTTCCACCTCAGCAATCAAAGGCCACTTGTCAGGCCCACTGTCCACAAAATTTAGGTGGGATGGGGTTCGAAAAAAAGCCCAGCAAATTGTATGCATCAACCATTGATTTCATTGTGTGTCTGAAAGGGTAGACAGTTTTACAAACTCACTAAATGCCAGAAGCTTAGTCTCGGAGATGCTCGGCTAATGTTTTTCTGAAGGTTACTGCCTGACTGCTTTTATGATCTCTGACAACATTTTATTGCACTCACAGTCATTGTAAGGTGGTACTCTGCCTTCTCATACGAGTAAGGTGCAAAAAAAAAAAAGTCAACAAGTGCTTTAAGGTGGACTCACCATGAGGTTGCCATATTTCAAACAAAATTCAGTCCTCGCCTTGTTGTTTTTGTCCGTTCTTCCATCTGTGACTTTGTCTTGAAATAATTGCCGGTTAAACCTACGGAAAGCATTTGGATATCGTTTCACGTACGGGTTATGCATTCCGCTGTCTCGGATCTTCCTGACTGTACTTGTTTTCTCCCAGCCCCATTATAGAGCAAAACTAGAAGACTATAAATCAATTTGAATTGCCCCACGGTTTTTGGACATTTTATCAAGCATGATAAAGTGTGCGACAGTATGACTGCAAACTTTAGTCTGTAAAAAAAAATAAATAAATAAATAAGTGGAAATGTATTTTCACACAGCCTTTTACAGAGCAAAAGGGTGCTGAACAGGACAAAAGAATTAAAAACTATAAACGAGCAAAATAGATCGGTGTAAACAGGACAGCAGGTTCACAAAAATGCCAATGAACTGCAACATAGAAACCCGCTTTATAGCAGATACAGTAATCCCTCGTTTATGGCGGTTAATGGGGACCAAAACCACCCGCGATAAATGAAAATCCGCGAAGTAGCGACCAATAAACATATAAAAAAAATAATAATTCCCCCCCCTCCCCCGTGGGCCTTCGCGCTTGAGCAGAGCGCACTAACACAACGTCATGAAAAACCTTTAGTAAAACTTTTCTTCATGTTAACTTTATTTTTCGGCCCATCCACCTCGCCTCGCTTGCTACGTTTTAGGTTTAATAAAAAGTTCACTTTATTTTTTTTCCACCCCCCCAAAATGAAAATAATGAATCGATGTCAGGTTGAAATGAATTGTAGCTGTTGCAAAAATTGCATTACCGAGTGGAATTTAACACGCTCCAAGGCGTGAAATTGTCTGCTTGAGAATCACATACCTCATAATACATATTTTAAATTGTGTTTTTGAATGTGAATGATTTTTTTTTTTCCCCCCTCCCTTCAAAAATTGGTTTTATCTTGTGAATCTCAAGCGCAAATACAAAACCATTCAACAAAAAAATGCCACGGGGCGTAACAATCCCACCGTCACACATCGTTGCGGTCACAATGCCGGAACGGTACCGGCGCTTTTCTTTGCCTTTTGCAACCTGCCGCTATATGCAGATAAACTAATTGATTCTTGCGCTTTCTGTCATCTTGATGAAAGGCGAAGCGGTGTGCCTCGTGATGAGGCGTCACTATATCGACTTAATGGGGTGTTGCTAAATACACATTCAGACAGCCAATTGGATCGGGGGGGGGGGATGCTTGCGTAGTTTGCAAATGGCCTCACAGTCTTTATCAAAGACTGTAGCGATACAAAATATGCAAAATGAAATCAATTTGCAATTTCAAACAGCCGCCTAGTGCTCTCGCTTGTTTTGCTTAGAGAAGCAAAACCGCAATCCCACATACGGACTTTGCACCATCCCCCCCCCCCCCCCCCCCTCCCGCCACCCTCCCATCGTTCAATGGAATACAAATTCACCCGTGAATGGAAAGACAAATGTTTAACCTGGAAGAGAGATGGAAAGAGGAGGGGGGGGGGGGGGGGGGGTGTCGCCCTAAAAAGGCGAAGAGATCATTTAATAAGACGGCACTTGTGGAGCGACTCACACAGTTTCAGTTTTATTCAGCCTCCTCTTTTGTCCTGCGCCGCTTACACAGATGGACATTTGGCTTTTGAGTACACACACGGGGGGAATCTTGCCTCTTGAAATAATCTGCCTCCAAGCCTTTTGTCAGGTGCCCCCAATTGGCATGAGTGATGCACGTTGGCAAATGGTGTTGCAGAGTAGTGGAGCCCCTCCCCCTGCACAAAAAAAACAAACACTCTTTGACGTTGATGGTATAGGGACCGAACAGCCTATATCAGGGGACTCGGTACCAAAAATGCCCGTCTTCTTCAGGTGACGGGATCCCTTACGGCTGGTGTCCACCAATGGGTTTGAGGATTACCGATAGGCCGCCTTCACAATAAAGGCGCCTAACATTGCCCACCAGGTCTCAATGTTTGCGGAACATCTCCTCAGAACAAACCCTTCCATGCATATGCTGGGCCGCCCGACCTAATTGGTGCGTCGAGGCTAACTGTCGATAAAGTATCAGGAGTTTTATGACCACCTCGCCCCTGCTTCGTCACTATCCAACTACTGGAATAGAGAATCTTAAATTTGCAACGAGAGCTGCCCATTTAGCTGATTGATAGGCCCGAAGAGGAGCGCTGGCCAAGCAGAGTTGGATTTATCTGTTTGTTTTTCACCTCTGTCGCCCAGGATCTGTCAATCCACCCGACTAAACATCTCCTCCTGACGGCAGTAGAAAGCCAGAGTGGGCGTTGCTTTTCCTTTAAGGGACTTTTCATCCCTTAAAGTCCCTTTGGGTAATCAGACGGACCCGAAAAATGGTTACCGTGAATTTTCCCGAAATCCTCAGGCCTGCTCCTGAATTATTTAAAATTTTGCAGCATTTGTTTATAATTGTATGTATATGTTGTTGTTTGTGTTATTCTCATATGCAATTGAATAAGTAGACCATTTCGGAATTCGAAATTTGGGACTCTCTAAATGCATAATGGGACTCATACTTTCTGATCAGCGAGTCCCTGGGACTCGCTGGCGGTAAACTGTAAAATTATCACTGAGATAAAAAGTACGTCATGGAAAAGGGGGGGACCTTTTGTAAGCCATTCTGATTCCGCTATCGTAAATATTGAACAGGTTTCAAGTCGATGATTGTCGGGAGGAGCGGTTGACTGTGAGCAGACCTCTCAGCGCAGGATAATTGCTTGGAAAGATATTTTGAAAACATCAAATCTGGCATGTAATGACTATTCTGAAAAGAATTGCTCATTTTAAGCTTTGATTTTGTTGTGTGTGTGTGTGTGTATTCTGCTTTAAAAGAGACGACGCAGACTCTTTCTGGAATCACCCATCTGACTTTCCTCCCCACTCACCCTCCTGCGTTCTGTCTCTGAGTGGATGTCAAGTTAGCGCATTTAGCAGGCTTGGGGCGTCCATTTATGAGACATTTATCATGACTACAGAACAATTCGGGCTCTCGGTGCTTCAGTGTTGGCTCCCGCTTGCCACCGATGGTACACCTCATAAGATCTCATTCATTGAGACCAGCGGGATTAGTTTCTTTCGGGACTTTCACTGTGCTGTGTTCTAAGCACTTTTTTATTTTTTTATTTTTTTTAATTCTTTGGGAGGCAACAAACTTATCCCCCGGCGGCTGCTGCCTTCTCATCCTTGGAAGACAGATTACCTGTCATCTCTCAAGGCAACAAAATCAAGTCTCTCATGTGTCGTCGCCTGAAAGTCCTTGCGCGCCCAGCCTCGCTCGCTGGCTGCCACATTAGGAGCGTCGCCAAAAAGAGAGGGACTATCGCGATTGCGACTCTCTCACCTGTGCGAGGAAAAACCGACACTGCCACGTTATTACTCGCGGGGAGAGAGTGTATGCATCATCAATCCTCATCTGGCGCAAACACAAACAGATCATCCGCTTGGATGTCTTGTTGAGGCACCAGGAGTGTACGCGGGATAGGGTAATGCCGTGAAATGATGGAAAGGCTTGTTTTAAGTGCCGCGTCTCGGCGACGAATGCAAAATCATAACGTGTAAAGCGGTCGGGTCTGGAATACAAATGCACCTTGCTGGACCGGCTAACACTGTACACCGCTACTCGCTCAAACATGGTCCACACGTGCTTCCTGCATGTTGTAAAATTGATTTAAAAAAAAAAAAAAAGAAGGCGCTGTAACCTTTGAACAAAGCACGGCATGCTACTTGCCCCTGTGTTTTGAAAAAAACTTGACTTCTTATTCCTTTAACTCATTCACTCCCAATGACGTTTTTAAACGTCTTTTCAGACTTGGTCTAGAATTGGCTGGTACTGAATGAGTTAATCGACTATGCCAGCATTTCAAAGTGATAGGGCTAATCAGGTGTTGTCGCTTTTCTGTGGGGCTGTTTGACAAGCCCCAGGGCGCTCGGCCACCTGCAGCGCTCGCCAGTCTGTTTGACAACGGCGAGTCATGACCCCCCCCCCCCCCCCACTCCCGCACCTCAGAGACGAGTCCTTTTTGCCACGCTCATCTGTCACCATTGATCTTCATTAATGAGTGCCAAATTGAGTCATTCTCCGTATGTCTTAGTTATTTGCAGGATGCCTTGTGGTGTGGGTCGGAAGCCGATAGAATTGGTAGATAATTGGCTGTAAACAAAAAACACACCAAAAAAAAAATTCAAGGCGGGAAAGTACAGAAAGTTTCATCTCAACGTCCACTGTGGGCAATCTCAACGCGAGTGTTGATTGGGTTGTAAAATGCTACTGCTCTGTCCAGACACCATCGGGAGTCAAGAGGTTCATGTACCTTTCACGCAGTCCCAAGTCCCACTCAATGCAGTCTTTCCTAATCCCTCTTTGATTGACTGGCGATCAGTCCGGTCCGCCTTTCAACTGAGCTCACCTGCTGTGCCCCCAAATGGGATAAGTGGTCTAGAAAATTGACATATTACTCGAGCCAAACATTGATTTCCCTGAAGGGTCTTTTCTCTTTCATACACATTCTGTGCATGGCGTTCTACAACCGAATGGTTACCGTATCGGCCCGGATATAAGACGGCCCTGATTATAAGACGACCCCCTCTTTTTCAAGACTCAAGTTTGAAAAAATACTTTTTGAACACCAAATTAGTTTTTATACAGAAAATAATTACAGTGCATCTGAAACAAATGATTATAAAAATATATTTGAGAGAAAAAGCATGATATTTTGCCTCATTCAAATCTAAAGTGCAATCTCATTCTGAAATGAATGGCTTGTGGTTTTTGAAATGTAAATTACAGCATAACTTCTCCTCAGCTGCCCACTTTTCTCCAGATTGTCACTACGTTTCTCCATTTTCTGTTGTCTCTAATATTATTTTCTTCTCTTTTCCTTCTTACCGCAATTTTTTTTTCTTCTTCGTGCTACCGCCATTTTTATTTTTATTCTTCGTTGCAGGGGTTCACTTTGGCCTGGGGAGTCAAGTTCAGCATTCGCTTCAACGATATCTGACGCCATCTAGCGCCGTCAATGGGTATCATGTCTAGACCCCGAATATAAGACGATCCCCACTTTTTCAGTCTTATTTCAATGCAAAAAAACACCGTCTTATATTCGGGCCAATACGGTATTTAGCGTCATGCTGACCGTGCAGCGCTACACTTAATATTCACGTTCAGACCACTGGCGCTTCCCGACCGCTGTCACATATAGTGGACACGAGCTCCGGCGGGGATTCTTCCGCGATAGGTTGAGCACGATCCTCCGTGCTGGAATATCACGAGCAAGAAGCGGTGTCTTGCTGTAAGAAACATGGGGAGGGTGGAGGCTTAAGGGCCACAGAACATCACCGCTGCCTCTCCTGGTGCTCCTGAAAAGCGCAGGAGAATGTATTTTTGGTAACACTTGATGAGAATACATTGTCACTTTTTTTTTTCTCCCCCCTCCCCCAGACCTTTATTTGCGTTTGCCGGCTGACTCTCGCTTTCACACAGGCGCCCACAGGCGGGTAGTAACAAAGTCGTATATGACACACTTAAATCTGGCGTTATTGCCTCTAATGGTGGTGACAATAATTATCCGGTTCACAGAGAGTACGATCATGAAAGTTAGGTGGAATTAGAATATAAAGCTCCATAGCGCAAGGGCTCACAAGGTATCTCATAATTAACCGGATGCAATGATTAACATGACGCCAAACGGTATACTGACTCAATTGAAATATTGAAATGGACCCAAAAAAAAAAAAAAAAACGATATTTGAATGAGTCTGAATTGATTCAAACTGAAAACAACCCCTGTAGGAATCATTTACGATCCTTTAATAAATGCATGAATCCATGAGAATGTTAATGTTGATAAGCTTTGATATCGCGCTGTTTCGACAGGTGTTAATCTGTAACATTGCCACACACACACACCTGTTCGAATTGTTTGAGGGAAACTTCAATTTTGGAAGATTTAATTTTTTTTTTTTTTTCTGTTCCTGTTAATTTATTGAAGGCCTAATTTTCAACACTGTCTACTATACAGTGGCAACTTGGCTCCTAGGATAATTGGGCCCCTCGAACCCCTCCACCATGAAAAGGTGACGGCTCAAGGGGGGGGGGGGGGGGGCGTACAATAATACAGATGAGAACTCTTTCAGGAGCCCTCCGCGTGTTTTATGCTTCACCGAGTATTGGCCACCCCTGGTCAATAATCTCCAGTACACTGCTTAACACTCTGGAAAGATTGCACACCCCGTGGTGTCTACTGTGGCTATCTGCCGCTGCGCATTTGAATGAGGCGGCTTCAGCAATTCTCCCTAGGTGCCCCCCCCCCCCCCCCCTCCACATCGCGTCCTTGTGAATAGAAGAAATGCGATATGCGTACAAACAAAATGCTTCAAACTCTGAAGGCAACAGCACTGACGGCCAACGTTAATTAGAAGGGCGTCCTTAACCAGGTGAGGAGGGAAAAATAATTGGTCTGTGGTGGTCTGAGTAAATCGGTGGACGAGGGCTCATATATTCTGTTTGCTCTCAACACACATGGGGGACCTTCCGCACCTCTTCCATCGCGTTACGGAGGCGCAGTTGAATGTAACGATCCCGTGTATTAACAGCTGCGCGCAAACTGTGTCGAGGGAGGCCCTTTCGTCATAAATATCAGGGCCTTCACTCGTAAGTCGCACGGTTGGCTTGAGTCTCGGGGCTTTACGTATGACATTGAGCGTTTTAACGATTACAGGTTAAGTCAGTGATTCCCCACCTGTGTGCCATGACAAACCATCAGGCGTTCAATGAGAATCATCCAATTTCACTCGTACGTTCCGAAAAATGATGTTGTTTGCTTTGTTTTTATCTATTGATGCTCGTGATGTTAGAGTGACAGGCAGAACAATTAATTGTATTTCCGTTATAGGGCAAAAGGTCGGCGAAGAAACGCTGGCTTGAGTTGGTCGCGTTTCTACTGATAGGTTTGGGTGTCTAGATCGGTGGCCTTTCGGGATATGACGCACGGCAATTTCTTCGCGGCCGATTCACTGTATGTCCTCCTCCTATCAAAGTGGGCCGGCCCTTTGTTCTCCCCTTTTGTCCGCACTCGTCATTGTGCGAAACACCTGGTATTTCAAAACAATCACGCTTTGACGAGTAATTATAAGCCGTCCGACTTGCTCGCCGGATCTCCTTTCAATGCGGCATTGTCTTCAAAACGCCGTATGTTCCGGTCGGTTCTCGAAGGCGACGACTGCCAACCGCTCCAGGTGGTCCGATGATGTAATGCCGTTCCCGCCAAGCCGTTTGGTCAAGTTTGTAGCGAGTTTCGGGTTTTTCTATTGATAAGCGTGCCCTAATACAGTGAAACTCCTCAACAGTGAAATGTTTCACAACAGGGGGTTTTTCACTGTAGCAAATTTGATCTCAGATGTAAACACACACACACACAAACGTATGTGTTCATGCACACACAAATGTATGTGTATTTATTATTTTGATCACTTTTACCCTCTCTTCCAGCGTCAGAGCGCTTTTTTTTCACACTAGGGGGTATTTTCGTCCATGTAGGTTTCGTTGTAGAGGAGTTTCACCGTAGCCAAGTTCAGAACTCTTCCCCCATTACGGTTTGCTTACGTAGGATGAATCGGACTTCTGGATTCTCGACGCCGCTGTCTATAATGAGCATCGTGGATCGGCAATCTATAACGCGGTTGTCGTCCTCTCGTCTGTGAGGAAGTCAGATGAGCTCGCCGGCTTACGGTTAACGGGTGCACCCCTCCCACGGGGAGCCTGTGTTGTGTGCTGTATACGGTTGCAAAGGTTAAGCGGTGAGTCAGAAGCGGTGATGACAGGTAGAGCGACGAGCCCCCGGCCGAGCCGCTGCGGCCGCGCTCCGTGCTGCACGCGAGCGCCTGCAGCTCGCTTGACAAATCAGAACTCTTCCCTCTGCGGCTTTGCATGACGGTGGTAGCATCCATAATGTTACGATGAGGTAAATTTTTCTCTGACCACAGATTTTCTCTCACTGCATACTCGCTGAAAAAAAACAAGCAAGAATTCAGTTCGAAATCCTTGTCGGATCATGCTAGGGTGATCAAAGCGTGACAAACTGGTTCGAAAAAATACCGGTCCGCACACGAGCTGCGCGTTGCTTGATTGCTGATCTTATGTCATAGAGTACAAGGACAGGGCTGCGCCGTGAAAAAAAAAAACGGTGATAACTAAAACAATAATTTAAACCATAAATATATATCGCAATGTATGACTCCTAAAGAGTTGATCGTTTCCATTTTACCTTAAAACATTGCCCTGAAAAATACACTTGCGGCGAAGACTCTCCGTACCTTTGACTCACAACCCAGGCAAGACTATTTTTATTTTTTTATTTTTGGGGGGGGGAAGTATATATGTAAATAACTCAACTTCAATGTCAAACTTTCCAGAGTGTACTTTTAATGTCAGTGGGCGGTTGTTCGCTCATTAAAAAAAAAAAAATTTTTTTTGCATCTCACACCCAGAAAACATAAATTACCAGAGACTGCGTCACGCTATTGTGACTATTTGATACAATTCAATTCCATAACAAATGCATCTTGACATTTTTTTTCCGCCCTCACAAAGACTTTTTCTCACAATGACAAGTCCTAACCACAACTCAATCCGTCAAATTTCAGACACATTCACTTCTATTATCTTTTTATTAAAACATTTGAGACCTTTTTCATCGGAATGAATTGAATGACATCAATTGTAGTCTCAGTCGGCCCATGTAATTGTCCCTATTCATTTATTACCGTCAAAAAAAAAAAAAAAAACATAAGTGTTTGCACAATGAACATATACGACAAGTGTCTTCAGACACACAAATCAATTCCGACGGCAATAACAACAAGATGGCACGTTGTTATGTGTCCATTTGTGCGTCCATGTGTGACAAGATAAGTCAAAAGTATTTTGCCGTTTAGCATGATTTTACGTTGACAGACTCATTATTTCATTAGGCTCGTGCGAGGAGCTGCCCACACCTGTGGCTATAAGCAAGGCATGACCAACTGATTTAGTGTTCATTCCCACATAGTTTGGCTTTTCTCATTTGCCAGCATTCCGTTGTTTGAAAATCCTGTATTGAAATCTATTCTCAACTCAACTGTATTTATAGAGCACTTTCAAACCGCCATCGCTGCATACAAAGTGCTGTACATGGAGCAACTAACATATATACAACAATAAAGCAATAAATCCGTAACAAAGATGGTAGAAGGCACCAAACAGTAAAACTAAGATCACATCTGAGTCATGCTGAGTCAAATGCCAAAGAATGCAAGTGAGTTTTGAGGTGGGTTTGAAAGATGGGCTGCGAGGGGGGCTTGCCGAATGTTCAGTGGGAGGTCATTCCAGAGAGAAGGACCAGCAATGGAAAAGGCTCAATCCCCTCTGAGCCTCCGTTTAGTTCTTGGTAATTCTAATAATGTCTGGTCTGTCTTCTTTTCATTGAAATTCAAGACATTTTGTGCCATCCAGGATTTGATTTCTTCCAGGTAGTATACAAGAGAACGCGTCTTTTTTGCTCAGTGGGACATAGATCTGACAGTCATCTGCATAGCAGTGGAAGGAAATACCATGTTTCCTTCAGATGGAACCCAATGGGAGCAGGTACAGTGAGAACAGCAGAGGCCCCAGAATTGAACCCTGTGGAACACCACATGACAGAGGAGCAGTACGTGACTCAGAGTAGCCAAGGCTGACGCAAAAGGTTCTGTCAGCTAAATAGGACCTAACCCACTCAAGAGCGGTCCCACCAATGCCCACCAAGTGCTGCAAACGAGTCAACAGAATACTGTGATCCACTGTATCAAATGCCGCAGTTAAAACCAATAAAACCAGACACACGTAGTCTCCAGTGTCGTTTGCTAGGAGGATGTCATTAGAAACGCGTAACAGGGCTGACTCTGTGTTATGCATCGTCTTGAAATCTGACTGGAACACCTCCAAGATGTTATGTTAATCCAAGAAAGACTGCATGTGCACCAACACCATTCATCGCTTTAGAATCATTTTCATCGTTCATTCGTAGAATCCGTTTTTTTCCCGCCTCTACCTCTATTTGTCTTAGACATATCCATTTAAGTTTGACCAGCAATGAAGAAGATAGGATGCAGCAAAAGCAGTGCAGAGATATTGATTTTCCACACAAAATGGATGTGCTGAGCCCTCATTGTTTTGTGTGTGTGTGTATGGGGGGGTGGGGGGGTTGTCAAGGCATACACTTACACACTCTTTCTGTACTGTATTTATTACCCAGCAAATATCATCATATTCCCTAAAGAGTTATTTTAACAATGGACTACTCGAGAGCTTGTATAGGTGGGCATCATTGTCCCCCCCCAAAAAAAGCAATTCCCCAGAAAGTGTAGATATGAAATTGTAATTCTGCCGAGGACAAATGGTATGCGGCGCAGCTCTGAATTATAAATGAAAGCAGAAGGACCTCAGTACTGCCGTCGTGCTGCTCGTGATTCAAACACTTTGTCGTGTGCACGACACGGTCGCACGACATCACGCACGTGCACACGCACAATCTGGTGGTATGGCCTATTCTTGCGTAAAAAAAAGTAGCGCCATCGTTTATAGTTTAAATTTTGACGTTGTCGGCTGTCAATTTCAATTCGAGAGAAATATGATCTAAAATATAAAATGTATGAATCAGAAATGTCATTATTTTCAAAAACTGTGTCCCTCAGGGCCAGTCCTTTGGTCACCCCTTGCTTAATTTAGTACTGTTGTTTTCTCCTGAGTTTTTGATTGAGAGATTCGATAAGAAGTTAAGATTACATCACAACTGGGCAAACTACCGACGCGTCATAGGACTAAAGGAATGAGGTTAGGACAGCACGTCAGAAAAATCCAGCTATCCAGTTTGTCCATATATACCGATTAATGGTTGCGAGCGAGTTGGAAACTTTTCCAACTGTCTTTGGGCAACAGCGGGGGTACACCCGAAACTGGTTGCCAGCCATTCGGCAGTCATCATGCGTGAATTTTCAACAGCTTTTAGGCTCTTTGTGTGGCTTGGACCCATCATGGGTCCCCCTACGAGATGAACAACTTGAATGCCTCATTCGTATCTCGCACAATTGCCTACTCGCCGACAATGCAGCTTCTGTTCTCATAGTCCGCTGGCATGACTGCTTTTGAGTGCCTCATTGCGAGCTGCAAGTGCGCGCACATCATGGTGAAAAAGCCTGAAGTACCAGGAAGGGAAAAAAAGGTTGGGTTTAGAGTCCTACTTGACAGCCAGTCTGTGGACTTGGGAGTGCCACGAGCGTGCGAACATCACAAGAAAGGTAGAAGCGCCAGCTTCTTCATTAATCTTCCTTAGCTTTTAATGTTTGCAATGTAAAGGATCCTTAAAAGAGGTTTACAGCCATGCAAGTCTTTTCAGTCACTGCCCCAGATGTCGGTGCTAATGTCACCACACGTCTCATGATTTGAATGCGAGAAGCAGGCAACTGCTGCGTGAACGAACTCTGAGTCACGTACTGCTCCTCTGTCATGTGGTGTTCCACAGGGCTCAATTCTGGGGCCACTGCTGTTCTCACTGTACCTGCTTTACATTGAGTTGCCCCCTACGCCCACGGCGATGTCGTGCTTTTGTACGGGTGTACATAGTTTAGGCCGTGACGATGCACCCGTTCGGAGCGAAAGCATTGTAAGAAAGGGGGCTTTAGTCTTGCAGCGCCTTTCATTTACGTAAAGCTACGTAACCCACATCGCATTCGTCTTTGTCAAGCCGCGACCTCTGCAGCTGCTCAGACTGTTAGTTCCACACGCCTTAGTCACAGCCCCACTGATGGGCCGAGATTCCTTGACCGCTGTGCCGCAACAGTTGGACGGCGTGACGAAAAAGCCTCCGACTCATGCGGCCCACACACTCTTTTCTCACCCGAAATATGTACTACAGCAGCAAACGTGGGTAGCTTTTCCATGCGAGAGCCAGAGCCAACGAGGGATGAGAGAATCAGTCAAATGCGAGCCCAAAAAAAAAAAAAAACAATGATAATAACATCACATGTCATCCATCCCGAGGACGGGAGGCTTTTGTAACATTGTCAGGCAAAGGCACGCGGCATTTTTAGTTTGTCAGCTCCAGTTCTCGCCTTTGGCAGTCAGCGGTGTCGAGTTTACCAATAGAATGGAAAAACTACACAAAACCTTTTTTTAACGGCCAGGCTAGCATTCTCCTCAGCTTCATTGTGTTTGTGGTGTCCGGGACATATTGCTTTTTGGCGTCGAGGCGGATTCGTGACATCTATTTCTTGAATGTTTTATTCGTAAATAACGCTTCTGACCCCAGACAGTCAGCCTATGTTCACAATTAATTACACTGAAATTTGAGCTTATACTGTACTGCGTTATCTTGTGACAGCGAGTCATGTCGCGTGCATGAGGTCTCCCCTTTTTGTCTATAGAAGGCCAACAAAAGACATTTTAACATCACTCTGACCCGCGTGCCTGTTACCTCAATACCCTCGACCCATCTGCCAGTCCGAGTTAGTTTCCACTCAATGATGGCGCAACCTCGTCCTTCTGGCACTTCTGGCGAATCTGTACCGTGAACTCTCCAAACGATATTGCAAATGCATTCATGTCACCATGCCACTCTGTCCTGTTTGCAATCGACGCGTTTGTATTTGCATTTATTTTTGCTTTGTTTTAGTCTGCCGTCAGGTTGACTTTGTAAATGACGGTCTTACAATTGCCTGAACCCGATGAGTAAAAGGTGGATCAATACATCGACAATAACATCAGTTCTATGGTACAATACGAAAGTAAATAAGTCAACCTCTAAAGACAGTGAAACTCCTCTACAACGAAATCATGTTTGCAGCAAGAAATTTTTCACAACAGGGGGTTTTTCACTGTAGCAAATTTGCTCTCAGATGTAAAAACACACACACACACACACACACACACACACACACAAACGTATGTGTACTCTTTATTTTTATTCCAATAGTGCATAAGTATGAGCATACACTTATTTGACACTTCGTATAGTCAGTGTAGAAAGAAAAAAAGGGAAAGAAATTGCGAAATTGACTATCAGCATTCACTCTCACTTCCATCAATTTCTTGGATAATGTCGTTTATTTTGCTTCCTCCATCTTTCATTTTGATCACTTTTCCTTTCTCTTCCAGCGTTAGAGCTCTTGCTGCTGGACATCCAAAGGTCCGTTTTGTAGCCATTTTAGCAATGCAACGTTCTTGCTGCGTCTGAAACTAACAATAACAAATACTTCCTGGACTACTGCGCATGTGTAAACCAGTGTGGTGGTTGCTGTTGCCGTTTCCGAACGAAGCAGTAGAGGTCGCTGTTGGATTAGACTTTGTTGTAGTAAATCTCGTCGCGAGGCAAGAGCAGAGAAAAAGATTTCGTATAACGCAACAGGGTTTTTTTTCGTTGTATGGGGGACAGGAGAGTGGGAATGGTGCTAATGCATGAAGATTGTTTTTTCACACTAGGGGGTATTTTAACCCATCTAGGTTTTCGTTGTAGAGGAGTTTCACTGTATCACGTAATTGACACCCTGTGAGTATTGTTTTTTTTTTTTTAAATAATTAGTCCTTCAGTCATAATGCATCATACTTCCATGACACCAATTACTAGTTTCCAATTAGCCAAGGCTTTTTGCCTGCAGCATGTTAGGATGTTACAGAAAGAGCACCAACATCTGTAGGATAGCCACAAACAGCCGGGTTTTTCATTAAAGGAACGGAGAGCTGCGAATCGCAAATGTTTACCGCGACACCACTGACAAATGCACTGTCCAGCCCTTAGCCTAGCATTCATGAATATGTAGTGCTCATTAATACGATCAAGCATGCGGCGCTAAAATACTTCCAAGGCATCTTTTTTTTTTTTTCATTCAGTTCGACTTATAAGACAGCTCTCCTAAGCTTTACGACGATCCGTGAGCTACTGAAGGCTTGGTCGCAATTGTTGGATCAAAAAAGAAAAAAAACATATGCTTTGATGCAACCTTGCTGTGCATTTTTGAACATCACGTGGAATTATTCACCCAGTTTTAGAGTGCTTGGGAAAACACATGAATAATGCAAAAGCACTCAGTGGCTGTGGTGGGACTTAATGAGATTTTTGGCTAGCATGCGCTTACCGAGTCATCTTGCATGAGAGGAGTGTCGTGGAAAGGCAAACTGCAAAGGTGACGCTCAGGGTTTAAGCTTGGCTTTAGGTTAGCGGTGAGGTGATGGTGGCGAAATGTCGTCTTGATGCCGGCGAGAAATGGTGCAACAATGAGGGTTTTTTTGGGGTTTTTTCACGTGTATTCATCCTACGAGTTATCATGTTTTCTCATGATTGAGCCGCACACTTCAAACATACGCTGCGGAATCATCGCGCGTTTCCAAACACGGTTGTGCTATCCACATGCAACGCTGAATTAATTGGTTCGAGACGACTGCGAATGTCAACAAATGACATTTCGGCCGCGTGGCCGAGTGACTCGAAGCGGGAAACTCGGCAGGAGGTAGTGGGAAAAAAAGACTCTGGATTCGATCAGGAGGAACTCCTTATCGGCGAGCGTATGAGGCTGACGAGCTCCATTTGGTTTTTTCGAATGGAGAGCCCGCGGGATGTCGGAGCTTGTGAAGTCCACAGAAAGCGTTGCATGATTTATTTATGAATGCACTCTCTCTCTCTATCTCTCTCTCGCTCACTTTTCCTTTGACAAGGTGTTACGAAAAATGCAGCCGGAACACACACCTGTTGACGCGTGAAGACTGCAGACGCGGCGCAAATAGGCAAACGATGAAGGTGTTTTGTGATGTTCCAATTGTTATCAAATTAGTAATGCAATCACGGTAGCGTGCGTGACAAAGTTTGGACTTTGGAATCAGCCCGCGGCAGAGAGTGCGCAAACCTCCTGTATCGTTCCTGCGACGCCAAACATGGCAGACGACTCGTTCGGCTTTCAAACTCTCAATTAAATACTCAATAAAAGTCAACGGCGGCGGCGTTGGGCTGACATTTCGCCTTTAGAGACGAGCTGTAATTTAAGTTCATTTGCATGTGGAAGCGCTGACGCGGTGTCTGGGTCCAATTGGCGGACTCCCTGACTTTCTCCCTATTAACTCGAGACTGTACACTTGGCGAAGTCTCACGCGTTCCAAGGTCCACGTTCCAATGTCACCTCCGTTAACATCCCACTCTATCAATGCCCCAGTTGCTGGACCTTCATTGGTGTTTACTCATTTATTCAGCTTTTGTGAAAAGAAATAACGATTTGGATGCGTGTACAGTATTGACAAATCTCACAAATTAATTCGACCGTTGAGACGATTTGTCTCAGACCGTCCCATCATTATTAGGGGATATTTGATTTTTTTTTTCATGCTTGCGACGTTTTGCCATTTTCAACGGTTATGTATGTATATATATATATATATATATATATATGTATATATATGTATATACTGTATGTATATGTATATATGTATATACTGTATGTATATGTATATATGTATATATATGTATACGTATATACTGTATGTATATGTGTATATATGTATATATATGTATATGTGTATGTATGTATATATATGTATATGTGTATATATGTATGTATATATATATATGTATATATGTGTATGTATATATATATGTATATATGTGTATATATATCTATATATGTATATATATGTGTGTGTGTATGTATGTGTGTGTGTGCATACCTGTGAACATGTACGTTTCCCCCGTATTTTCTATATTTTTTTATCATTTCAAATCATGTACTGCGTATTGCAACTTTTATACGGGGAAAAAAAAAACAATTGTTAACCGATCTCACAAAGACCATTTTGGCTCAAATCCAGATCGTCTCACCTGCTGGTAGCCAACGACAATGCCGTCGTCGATCGCTACTTATTGTTACGGCAAACCAGCAAAAGTAATCGTATATTTTTTTTTTCATCGCTGCGTACGGTCGGGATTGATAAAGCATGATGTGCGCATGTGCGGTAAGCTGTTGTACGGATTTTTGCTGCTTTGTAAGGGGAATCGTAATCATTTATAAGGGCAGCTATTAGCCGAGGTTGACAGGCAGGCATGTGTGTGTGTATATATATAAGCCATATAGAATAGAATGAATGGATGGTTCACATTTGCAGTCGCAAAAGAAAGCAATCAAGCTTTGCAGCAGACGAGCGTTTCAAACCTATTGGTGCGCAAACCTTTTCCAAGCATTTGTTGAACTAAAATGTTTGGACCAATTACCGATGTCTCCAATCGACACAATCTGTCTCATTAGTGTGCCACTTGTGTTTTATGACTCAAATCAGTTATGACTGGTGTGTCATTAAACCAACATTTGTTTGCTCGCCGCGGTTGGGTGATGACACTCACAGAAAAAAAATAAATAAATAAAAGGAGCCCCTCGCGAGCCCCTCACGAGCCCCTCACTCGTGAACAAGACCCCGAGATACTTCCAACCCCTCCTGCGTCCGCGTGTAAAGGCCTGATCTTCACCACTTTTTTTTTACCTCAACGCGAAACAACGCGATCAAAGCGCTCCCGAGTCAAGCAACGCATTTTAAATTACCGCCTGGCAGCTAATCAATGTGTTGAAGCTTCATCGCTGAGTCAGGCAATAACTTCTTATTGGTTCGCCGCTACAAGTGAGAACCTCGGAGGCAAAAGCGAGCTTGTCTTTTTGGCCGAACAGAAAAAGTCCAGAAGCCAATCGAGAGTGGCTATAAAAAGTCTACACACCCATGTTCAGAGACGGAGAGAATTCATTTCGAAACTTTACTGGATCATATGAAAGGGCAAAAACCCTCTTCACTGCTGCTTCGTGATTATTTGACAGAACACACTCACAGGCAGATGGATATTTATACAGCAACGAGACTCGGCCTCACTGATTGTTTGCCTTTTTTCCACTCTGGGCCGACCTCTCGTTCTTTCCTCCCACTGCGTGCGATGTTGAAAGCGCCGCCTGTAAAATGGCCACCTTTGAAATTTAACCTCTCCTGGCCCATCAAAAGCCCGACTAATGAGACTCGGTGCATTATTCCGCGGGCAAATAATGACAATTTGACGAGTATTGGACAAATTAATTGCAAAGCAGCTGTGGACTTTTCGTTCGGGAAGACTGGAAGAGTCACAGAAAGGCCATAGCCTTCTTCCAAGTGGATGTCTTTGGAAGTTAAAAACAACGTGTACTCTCTCAGTCGTCTTGTATGGAAAACTAACGAGAAAATTGGCGATGCGGTTTCTCGCGTGGATTTATTTAGTGAGACGGCTAAATCCGACTTTTCTTTCGGAGATAACCGTGGTGCGGTTCTCATCAAGATATTCGGGATTGGCAAAGCGCAGTTTAAGTTTGCCTTGAGCCCTGCGTTTGCTCCCTGCCCTCTCGCCCCGGCAGCTTAAGCAAGCTTTGCTTTTCTTTGCTCTTGAAGCTGTGAGTATTTGTTGTTTTTTTTTTTTTTTTCTTTACGGGCGCAGAAAAGGCTCTTAAATTGAAGCCCACTTGCCCTTTGACGCTCTCCCCCATTGGGGCGCGCCGACCGTTGGAAGCAAGCGAAAAGCCACCGATGATGAAGCCACGCTGACTTAAAACACTTGCTAGGGGAGATGTTCTGAAACTTTCAGGATGGGGAAGTGCGTGTGCCAAAGAGGAGCCCATAAAAATGCAAACAAAAAAAAACAAAAAAAGGATTTACTTTTTCAGTTTTTGCCATTGGTCGTGTTTATCCGGGAAACTACCCTCCAAACAAACAAACGGACTGACAGATGTAAGTCCCCCCTCTCTCTTTTTGCCAATGGGGAATCCTTTCCCATTCTTAGAGGGCATTATTTGATCTCTGCCTTTTGCGCCAGGGTAGAACCGTTGCTCCAGAATGCAAATGATTGTTTACTGTTCCTCAATCCCCCCCCAAAAAAGCACTTTTTCCTCTCTTTTTGACCGTAAATCCTTAACTCATTCAGTACCAGCCCCAATTCTGGACCAAGTCTGAAAAGACGGTTAAAAACGTCTTTGGGAGTGAATGAGTTAAATGGTTTACTTCACTCTCCAGCAAATTGAAATCCTGCCGATAAACAATGTGCGGGCAAAGACACTCACATTTTGCTTATCCAGTTTTGTAAAAAATTTTTTGTAAAAAAAAAAGTTGACTGTACTAAGAATGTAAATGGTCGGGCCCCAATTGTCGATTCAAAACTTCTGAGATAACCTAATAGCAAGTACAGTCAAACCTCGGTTTTTGGACGTCTCGGTTCTCGTCCAATTTGGTTTTCGACCAAAAATTTTGAGTTTTTTATGCCTCGGATGACGAACAAATTTCGGTTCTCGAACAAACTGAGCGCACTTGAATGCACCATTTGACTCCTCTCGCCTTCCTTATGAAGGTGACGCTTCCTCGTGTTGCTTTCCATTGTGAGCAGACGTGTTCAGGAAACATTTTTATTTTAAAAAAGAGCGTGGTTTCGGTTTTCAAACAATTTCGGTTTTCGAACAGCCTTCTGGAACGGATTATGGCCGAAAACCGAGGTTTGACTGCACCATTTTTTTTTAAATTTCCCCTACGTTTGCCAGAGTTTTTTTCTCCTCCTCGAAATACGGCGTGACCTCAGAAAACGGGGACAGCCATTTTATTTAGCGTCGGTAAAAACGATGACGTGGCCATTTTAAGTGCCGTAAGGCAAAACGACACAAATACGGCGACTTGTTAAGAGTTTTACTTTTTTTATTTTTTTTTCCCTCGGGTACCTCAGGGAAACAGTTCAATCTTTACGATTTGATTTAATCTCTTTTTGAGCGTCGATCTGACAACCGACGTCTGGAGCAATTTTCGGAGTGTCTCGTCTCCAGTCACCCTTCTCGCAAGACGTCCGCCTCGATTCGTTATGACAGAAGCGCATCAATAAACCAGTGTGTGTTGGAAACTCTGTGCCCTCGCCGGCAAAGATGTCTGGGGCAGTGCTGATTCGGGTTGTATTAAAGCTGAATAATTAAAAGAACAGCAAGGGAAAAGGGGGTAACAGGCGGAAGGGGGGGGGGGGGGACTTTTTGCATCATCTCACCTCCTGATATTGATTGGTTTATTCCCTGACTGCGTATGAAGTAGCTTTTTTTTTTTTCCTCCCTAAGAATAAGACAGTCCAGCAGTTCCATGAACAATATGTATGAGGCTTTCGCTCATCTGCGCTCGATAAATATAACTACCACATTATCCTGAAATATGGTCAAATATTTGATCCACATTCCCGCTAATCGGTCTGTCGTTAAATAGACGTTCCAGTGACACGTTTATGCGCTTCACTTTTCATGAGCTACTTGAGCAAGCAACAAACCTCCTGCAATCGACCCGCTAGTGCGTGCACACGCGCCATGATGAGCAACAGCCATAACGGCCTCTCAGGTGAACAAAACAAAAAAAAATAAAGTACAGTTAAACCTCAGGTTTTCGTCCATAATCCGTTCCAGAAGGCTGTTCGAAAACCGAAATTGTTCGAAAACCGAACAATTTTTAAAATAAAAATGTTGAAAAAAAGGATGTTCTTTTCTCAACACATGAAAAGGCAAAGTGTGTGCTAAAAGGGCACAATGGAGCAAACCTGCTTTTTTTTTTTTGCTTGTCGGTTTTGCATAGGCAACTTGAGGCTACCATATTATGCGTTTGAAATAATAAAAGCTTTCGTCACTTCCTCATTTGTCATTGGAAAATAGTTTGAGGCCTCAAAGAAAACTCAAACGGGAATTCTCAATCACCCTAAAAATGATTTAAAATGCCACTTGTCCTTATCGAGCAAGGCTTCGTGCGTTGAGAAGTGACAATGAGAAAGTCTTCGGAGCGCCGCCTGTTACCTGTTTTGTACACGCTGAGTGATTGCGCGCGGCTTCAGATGGTGTGCGGCTTTTGGCTCTAATTTGATTCCGAGTCACGGAAACCCGGTTTGCATCTTTGGGCCATTTGCGGGAGATTTGCATGGTTCAGCCATTAATCACTCGGGGAGGACTGATGTGGCTCTCGCGATATGAGCCGCTTTCCGCGGGTATAGACTCTTCCATTTCGATTGGATTAAATACTCTTCTCAGAGAACATCCAGACGCAAGAAGTAATGTTTTTTACATTGTTTTACGTTGTTTTACGTTGTTTTACGTTTTTTACGTTATTTTACGTTGTTTTACGTTTTTACGTTTAACCGTCACATCTGTCAATCCCACCGAAGTGCACGAATATTTTTTTTTCTTTTTCCAAAATAAGGGAAAAAAAACGCCGTCAGATAGGAGAGTTGTTTATTTCATGAGATGACTGCCGCTCATCAATCCTCCATGAATCATGCGTTGTAACCCAGCAGGTGACTGAAGTCATTTTTCAAAGACATTGATTGCCATTTGTTGCGCGGAGGAAATAATAATGTTGTCGCGAGCCGTCTTTTGCGATTTGCCCCCGGGTGCACTTGTGGCAGCTCATTACCTTTTTTGCGGTTCTGCTTTCACCGACCGTTCGCCGTCCAAGTTAGTTTGGGACATTCTTTGACCTGCAAATTTTGTTGGTTTGATACGTTGTCTCTCAAATTGCGACCGTCCTCGTCATTTTTTTCTGCACGATATCTCCCTTCCGTTTTGTTTTCGACGACTGTTTCGCCTCTTATGAATTATTATTCAGCACTCAGTGTTCCGTGTGATCTAAAATTTAGCCTCTGGTGTTCGAGGGGGTGATGGTGGGGGGGCAGTTCAAATATTCACATGGGCGGCGCTAAATCCGTGCGAAAGTTTCCGATAGGAATTTGGTGGTCAGATAGCTTGTCGCGAACCGATACAAAGCCATAAGCATGGAAGCAACTCAAATCGAAAATGGACCATTTGGTATTTTTGTTGGCGTCGGATAGCATCCATTTAGCGTCCTGCTAGTTTTGGGACTAGCCAAGCAATTTCCGACAAATCAAAGCTCACTGACTGTAATATTGGCTCTCTTTTGGTTAAATTATCGTGTCTTTCAGATACACTCAGAACTCCTATTTGTTTTTCATCATGGCAATAATTTGTTGGAAATCAATTTTTTTTTTCTCATTTCGAGCTTCCCCTCATTAGGGTTGAGATAGAGCTTGCGATTTTCACCTCAGACTAATCGGCATTAACGCAATTCTCGATTTCTCTGATCCCCCCAAAAAGTGTTTTGATGAACTGCAGCCGATTCAATAAAGCATATAAATACAATGTTGCGGCCAGTAAATGTAAGTGTAGCTATACCCCGTTATTTTTGCCGATGAGGTTACGACGCCTTCAAGCGTTTTTTTTTTTTTTTTTTGCGAGGCCAGTGAAGCATTTTGTTTTTCCTCTGCAAATTTAAGATTAATTTAACATGAACAAAATAGCCATTTAAACCCACAAGCGTGTGTGTGTGTGTGTGTGTGTGTGTGTGTGTGTGTGTGTGAGAGAGATCCGTATACACAACAAGAGCATCGTGCTATAGCAGCTTGTGAGTGGGTGAATCGTCTGGGCTTTTGTGGCGCTCCTTTTTTTGTTAACATGAGAAAATGACATTGCCTTCAAGTGCAACGCCTTTCGCTAATGCCTGGGAAATCCTCTGCATGCCCCCCCCCCCTCTCCCCTCATCTGCGTCATCAGAAGCAATTTTTACATGCTTTCAGCCTCCCACGTGATGGTTTTTTTCTGCTGAAACGCACCCCCAGTATATGGGCAAAGCGCCTCGCCTGCATTAAGGCAAGCTGACAGTCAGGCAGAGATTATGCACAACGCGCGGTGGGCTTGACATTAGTTTTGCTTGAATGACTGAAGTCAAAATGTAAACATCCGGGGCCACATATATATTTTTTTTATTATATCCCAAATTATAGACAGACTGTTTTCATTCAAACTAATTTAATGCCAAATTAAAATATGACTTACAGAGCTTCGCGCACCACTTCAGTCAGTATCGAGGCTGCGGGAATGATTTCAGTTTGATGAATCACCACTAGATGGCAGGAGTGGCTTTGAGCAGATCTCGGTCCACACAGTGCGTGCGGGGTGCGGTACGGCGATCTTAGTTACGAGGTGGCGTGCGAAAGCAGTGCGGTCGTGAGAACGCTCACTCCATAACAGAGCTTTTTCCTGATCAACAAAAAGATGACAGTCCCGTCGTCACATCGTACATTTTTTTGTTTTTATCTTTGTCTTTGAACTCGGGATCAGACTTGGTATTGTTGGGTTTCTAAAACTAAAAATTGACTGTACAATTGACGAGCGGGCTGCCTTTCGCCCCAAAGTACCCCTGGGATAGCCTTCAGCTAACCCGCGACCCTAATGTGGACACAAATGGATGGCTTGTTATTTTGCGTGAAGCACCGCTAGCTGCTATTAAGCGTCATACCACAAAATCAAATACACAGTCGCATTAGTGTGATTACGCGACTCTCGGCATTGCCCTCCATGTTGCTCTGTCTGCTTTTGGGTGTAACAAAAGCTAATCATGTCAATGGGCAATTTGGGCCATTAAACAAACATCTCACGTGCCAGCAAAAACACCATCCAATACATTAGTCAGAAGGAATTCCGAGCGTTTCGCCGAAGGTTACCTATGCATACTTAACTTTTATTGTTGAAGGTAAAATTGATTAATTTGTATAATTAGTGTAACAACGTATCGAGCGAGCTGGGGCAGGCAAGCGGGGCCGTGTAATGAGGCAGGGAAAAAAGGAGCAAATGTGCTGCTGGGCGTATGACAGCGGCCATGTTTAGACCTTGCTATATAGTGTCACTCTCAGGGGAGAGGCTAAGCTAATCGTCTCTTGACTTTTTTTTTTTTTTTTTTTCCAGAAAATGAGTCAAAACAAACAAAGCCGCTTGCTTGTTCCTCTTCTTTTATTTGGACCTTATGGAAGCGAAGTGTCGCTACGTGTGACCGTTACTGTCATTCCATTGCGGAATTGATAACACACTGCTCCCTCAGTCATATACAGCGGGGGCTCAACAACCATTCGGAGAGCGAGAGCGACTTCATACTGATTGTGCGAAGGGCGACCAAATTGATACAAAATTACAAATTGCTCATAATTTCTACAACATTCCGAGCAAATCGCATGGCCCTAGCACTGGTGGGCTGCTAGCGCGTTGGTGACCCCTGATATATACCTTGTCACAGCTGTGATTGTTGGTATCAGGATGAATGACAAAGATAATGCTTTTAGAGAACAGCTAGCGGGCTCGCTCGCCGGCGGGGGCCAACGGTCAATCAGTCGCCGCCTCACTCGGTTTTGTGTCCCACGTGGGCCCCCCCCCCATAACATTGCATGCTAGCAAGATAGCCAGCTAGCAGGCCAACGTAACAGAGACACGATAGCCTGAATAATACAAAACAGGCACTGCGAAAACCACACACACACACACACACACACACACACACACACACACACACACACACACAGACACAGCAGTTTCACCCCGATATCTGTCCATCTGCACGCCTCCTCCCCAACACACTCAAAACACCACTCAGCTCTTTCATCAGCTTGTCATACGGCATCAGCGACTGTGACTCATGGTGTTTATCGCAGCCGCGGGCATGACACCGCACTGTGTATGACATTCGCTCCCTGTGCGTGTGCGTGTGTGTGTGTGTGTGTGTGTGTGTGTGTGTGTGTGTGTTGAATTCACTTGTTCAAATCAAATTACCGCATTGAAATCTGCAACTGGGCCAAGAAGGGCCACACCATGAGAGGTTTGTAGAGTTGGCTTGAACACGCCCATCACTTTTCTAAGACAAAGGAAACATGTACACCAGAGGTGGGGGGGGGAGGGGGCGGAGGGGAAGGGGGTCGTGCATTTTAATTTTGCCTCCCAATGATTATGATCGCTACTTGAATACGAACAGTAAGTCGTGTGCGATTATCACAATGAGCTTTTAACGCTAATTAATATGCCTCAAATGTTTCTTCTGTTCGCGACGAGGAAGCATTTTCCTTGATAGAAGTTTCTCCTGAGGGATTTTCAAGGCTTAAAGAGTGCTTTCATTTAGCATCGTGGGCTTTTAATGTACTTTAATTTTCACATGGCTTCATTAAAATAATCACAGTTTGATTAGATGGAGAAGACTAAAATGTTGTGCAACGTAAATGTCTCCCATCTTTGTTTGACGACAATTTTTATTTATTTATTTATTTATTTTGAGCCAAGGCACACCAACAAATACGGTAAATATTCTCTAGTACGGACTCATGTTTGCGCTGTCCAATCTGTCCTTAATACAGAATTTCCTTATTTGGGAAATGAGCATGGTACATCTCCTTGATGAACCTGCAAGTACAGTCAAACCTCGTTTTTTTTGCCAGAATCCGTTCCAGAAGGCTGTTCGAAAACCAAATTGTTCGAAAATCGAAACCACGCTCTTTTTAAAATAAAAATGTTTACTGAATACGTCTGCTCACAATGGAAAGCAACACGAGAAAGCGTCACTTCCTTGTGTAAGTAAGGCGAGAGGAGTCAAATGGTGCATTCAAGTGCGCTCAGTTTGTTCGAGAACCCAAATTTGTTCAGCATCCGAGGCATAAAAAAAATCCTCAATTTTTGGTCGAAAACCGAATTGGACGAGAACCGAGACGTTCGAAAACCGAGGTTTGACTGTATGTTGACAAAATGCACGTGTAACAACACAAGCAATAAAATGCAAAAATATACTGTCCAAAAACTGTTTATATGACAAAAACTGCAGTACAGTATACAGTACAGGTGTAGAGTATTAAAAAAAAAATCACAACACAGTATTTTGATGTAGATTTTTTTTCCGTCTTGGGAAAAAAAATTAGTCTATTTTGGGTTGTTTTGTTGGCTTGTTCTTTGTTTCGATGCCATGATCTACAGGACGTAAGTGAATAAAGTTAAAATCGTTCGCAATTGCAGTCAAACGCACGCCAATAAAAAGTCACTTACGCGTCGTCGTTTCGGATCCGATGATAGAAAACGGCGAACACGTTTCTTCCGTCATGTCTCCCATTGTGTCGAGTGGGCGCTGCTTTTTAAGCTAGTGCCGCGATCTACAGGACGTACGTGAATAAAGTTAAAATCGTAGTAATATCGTAGTCAAAATGTTAATGCATAGGTTTTTATTCCGGGTGAAGGAAATTCCTTTTCGTAGAATTCCGGGGATGGGAATATTTACTGTAATGTCACGATGGGAAAATATCTGTGAATGTTCTTAACTCCCGTTTCAAATATGTTAAACAGGATAATGCTGCCTGGAGATTGTGCGCCTTATAGAAGTTTATTTGCTCTTGTACAGTAGTTTCTACTTGCATTGAACCTGTTTAGCGCAGGATTGCGTTCCAGACCCATTTGCGATAGGTGAAAATAAAATATGCTAAATTTATATATATATATATATATATATATATAAATGTCAAACAATTTTGTCTCTGTAGACGTGTTGGTGAACGGTAAGCCGTGCGACTGCGACGTCGTCGCCGACTGCCGAGTCGGCGACGCCGTCTCCCTGGAGATCAAGCTGACCAATCGCAGCGAGAACGCCGTGGGGCCGCTGGCGCTGACCGTGGTGCCCTATCAGGACTACCAGAACGGGGTTCAGAACTACGACCTGGGCGACGCCGTCACCTTCATTGGCTCCAACACCTTCTGCATCGACATGGTAACGGCTTACACCGTCTGAGATGGCGATCCAGCGGCAACACACACATTTTTACTTGAGAGGTTGAGATCATTTCGCCAATTGTGGTTGAATGTTATGACTACATTCTTTTTTTTTTGGGGGGGGGGTACTTCTCCCACAATAATTTGCATGCTGTTATTTGTGATTTAAAGTAGGACAAGGTCACAAGGAAAAAAGTCATGGTCTGCACTTACTGGGATTTGGTGGGCGCGTCTGCCAAAAAGAAAAGTTTTTAATTTCACTGAAAATTATTTGTGACATGGAAGCCAAACACCCCCCCCCCCCCCCAGTCTCCCAATGTAGACATTTGAAAGAATAAGTGGAAGGCGAGCCGCTCATAATTCTCCCCCGCTTGTCTCCACTTTGCGCAGGTGCAACCCAAAGAAAAGTCCATCTGCATGGGCGCTCTGCTTTTCCTCTACACCGGAGATTTCTACCTTAACATCAAATTTCAGGACGACAGCGCCGGGCGAGAGCTGCCTTTAGCTTGGTTCACGCTTCCCAGCGTCCACATCAGAACAATGGACACGCTTTTCAAGGACGCCCCTTGACCGGGCCCGCCAAACTGATTCCATTTGTGTTCATATTTGTAAATGAAGCAGATTGTCCTTTTCAACATGAAGCAAAACGGCGTTTGGCGTTTAGCTTGCCAACTCGACTGCTGAGCTAGCCCGGCTAGCTACCGTATAGGATGTACACGTCGGTAAGTTATTATTATTTTTTTTTTTTTTCCGTCCAAACGGAACCTACAAATGAATAGCGCTCCTTTGACTGTAAATAAAGAAAATCAACAAAGCTGTTTTTTCCTCATGGCCGCCGTAATTCCGACGATTTGCAGCTTGCGGTCGTCGGGGGTTTGGGGGGGGGGGGAGCGATGTTTTCCCATTTTCATTCGTCTCTGCATGTGTTTCCGGACACGGTGTATCTCTGCGGGTCTCTGACTTGGCAGCAGCAGAAAAGTGACAGGATAACCCGCGCGCCCCCCCCGCGTCCCAGGGGGGGCTGTTACATCATGTCGCAGCACCAAAGACAAAGTTCTTTCGGTGCTTGTGACAGACAGGTAAGTTTGTGTTTGAAATTTAAAAGTGCACTGATCATTTTCACCCTTTTTCCTCATCGACGAATCGGGCGCGAGTGTATTCTCGCGAGATGTATTTTACATTTTGTGGCGGCAACCTCCCCCCGGAGACGCTCGCACCCGGACGAATCGACTCCAGCTTTCAATGGCGCTCGATGGCTCCTTCAAAGGTACCCGTCCCACACAACAACCTGTGGCGCCTTTTTAGCGTGAATTAATTTTAGGAACGTGGTTTCACTGATCCTGTACCTGACAATATTTGTAGGAATATCACTTTTTTTTTTTTTTAATTCAAAAATGCTAATATAAAATGTTTTGTGTTCAATTAGCCTCAATATGTTTCTAATTAGTTGACCGGGAAAAGTCATTGTTCCATAGAAAAGTGCAATCTGTTCATTATTTTGGTTTGTTAGCTCAAATGTGTTTTTTGATTCGCAAATGTTGCAAAAATAAGTGGTGACATTGTTGAATTATATAATTATAAATATGTAATTATAGCTCAAATACATCTCAAAATAATTTATTCTGATTCTGATATTTTTCATCCTCGTCATGATTTTAAACCTCCTAACATATACAATGAGAAATTTGACAGTTTCATGCAACATTTAAAAAAACATCCATCCATTTTCTGAACCGCTTTATCCTCACAAAGGTCGCGAGAGGGTGCCGGAGTCCCGATCCCAGCAGTCTTCGGGCAGTAGGCAGGGGGGGGAAACGGTTGGCAGCTAATCGCAGGGCACACACAGACGGAACAACCATCCGCGCTCACACTCGCACCTAGGGACAATTTACAGTGTTCCATGAAGCTGCCGTGAGTGTTTTGGGAATGTGGGAGGAAAGCGGAGTACCCGGAGAAAACCCACGCAGGCACGGGGAGAACGTGCAAACTCCACACAGGATGGCCCGAGCTGGAATCGGACCTTCTGCACTGTGAGATCGATGCACTAACCACTCGACCACCTGGCTGCCCATTAAAAAACATTTTAGTTCCAAAGGTAGCTGCCAAAAAAAAAGTAAAAATTAGCGAAATAGAGCCCGTATAAAACTATATATTTTTAAATTCATTGCAAGTCTCCCACACACTTTAAAAACATTTAACCCATTAAAACGCCCCTTTTCTACACTTTATCAACACTTCCTTGCAAGCGTAAAATGTAAAAAAAAAAATTGTATATACTGTAGTATCTGTGTGTTAGATACGTGCCTTTAGCAGGCGGGGCCTGGTGGAGCGTCAGATTCTGGAAGGAAGTAGCGCAAACTATGGTGAGTTTGGGCGTGAGCGGTTGTCGACAGCAGCTCTTGCGTGACTTTTTGCTCATTGTGTTTTACTGTTACAGGGTCCCCAGGATATACCCCCCCCCCCCCCCCACCGTTTAAATAACGGACATAAACAAGGCCTACTTTGACTGGTTTCCAGTCACCGTCTGAGCAATCCTCGGCGTTGCAATGCAGAGATTTCGCTCTTTATGTGCAGTAATTGCAGTCATCCCTCGTGTCCCTCAGTAAGTACAGCACAAATAGAAGAAGAAAAAAAAAACCAGGTTGTTGGCGTCGATGAGTGATGGGCTTTGTCGATGTAGATCAGCAGCGGCCGCGAAAGGGCTCCCCCATCGCCGGGGCGTCACTCCGTCTTGTAAATCACGTCATCAATCAAAACTGCGCCACACAAAAAAACAAAACAACAAAAAAATGCAAGCGGAATTAGAAGACACAAGAAGGGGTCATTAAAATGCTCTGCCTCGACTAGTTGGACGAATTTCGTTGATGTCATCGCAACGACGCCATCGATTTGCCTCGTTTGGCCCGCAGAGAAAATATATCATGAAGAGCTTGTTAGCATTTGCCGCTATTGATGTCTGACAGAGCTAACAAATCATCTTGGAGACAATGACATACGCCCGAGCGGCCAGGAGAACAAAATGCTCGCGACTAAATCCTCCGAGCCGAATGAGCGCACGTACAGATTGACACAGCCTTTTGTACGATTTCCGACTATATTTTTGTCTACCATTGAATGTCCCGCCCCGAGACAGAGTTTGATGAATCGCGATCCAAACAATATGCCTTTAGATCAACACGCTCGCAGAGAACACGTCAAAGTGATGAACAGAGAAAATCATACTGTAACTTGATTGCACTGTAAGTCATCGCCATGGAGACAAAGCTAAGCGCTTGCCATAATTAAAACTTTTCTTCTCCGAGCGTCTCCGTCGCGAGTGCATTAGGACTTCTGTGGGTGGTCTGTGTTGACCCCGAGACTTGAGATGTTGACCACGGGGGGGAGTTAAATATAGGCCGCGCTTCAAAATGCTGTTGATTTGGCGGCAGTGTTTGTTGACGACCATATCATTGTCTTTGTAAGGGTAAAAATAAATAAAACTACGGCAGCGCATTCCATGACTACAAAATAAAATCACTTAAAAAAATCTAATTAACTAATCAGAACTCATAAAACACATAGTTGTGTCTATTTAAATGGTAAAATTACGCTAATAAAGATTGACGACATGAACACAAGTCAAACAAAATACCAGTTGCTCTGTGTTTCTAAAAGTGTGGTACTTGTACAACTTATCGTGTGTGGGCTCCCTCTAGTAACATAAAGAATCACTAAATGCAATTTAGTTATGCAGTCAAACCTCGGTTTTCATACTTAATCCGTTCCAGAAGACTGTTCGAAAACCGAATATATTGAAAACCGAAACCATGTTTCCCATTGGAATCAATGTAAAAAATGTTAATCCGTTCCAAGTCAAGAAAACAACTTTTTCACACCATAAACAGTACACATGTAATAGGAGAGCAGGTAATATGTAAAATACAGTGAATTCCTCTACAACGAAATCTACATGGGTGAAAATACCCTCTAGTGTGAAAAAAATCTTCATGCATTCACACCATTCCCACTTTCCTGTTTCAAATTTGCTACAGTGAAAACCCCCCTGTTGTGAAAAATTTCTTGCTGCAAACATGATGTCGTTGTAGAGGAGTTTCACTGTACTGTACAAACAAACTGTAATATGTTTTATTTTCACCAATTTTAACATTAACATAGTAACATGAAAATTGAAGGAACATCTCTCGCTCTCTTTCTATCTGTCGTGGGGCGTGCGCCTATCCCAGCTGTCATCGGGCAGTAGGCGGGGCATTTCGGCATCCCGAACTCCTTTGCCAACACAGACACACGCACACCTGACTCATATGTCGCGATCAAATCTTTCTTAAATTCAATAGTTTTGCGCACTATTTTCCTCTTTTCTTCACTAGGTTTACCACTTCCACTTGCTTTCTTTGGTGCCATGATTAAGGGCTGATACACGATGCAAAAATAACAGTCCAATATTACGTAGTGCTCACCAAACATGTCTGCTTTTTAAATCAAATAAAAAAATAATTGAATAATACAAACTCGTCTGCTCACAATGGACGCTACACAGGAAGCGAAGCCGAGAGGAGTGAAGTGACGCATTCAAGTGCGCTCAGTTAGTTCGAGAACCGAAATTTGCTCGTCATCCGAGGCATAAAAAACTCAACATTTTTGTTCAAAAACCGAATTGTACCAGAACAGAGACGTTCGAAAACCGAGGTTTGACTGTATTTAACTTTTCATCAATCCATCCTTCCCTTATCTGGGCCACTTATCCACTTTTGATGGCCGTGGGCGTGCCGGAGCTTTTTCCCAGCAGTCTTCGATCAGTAGGCGACCACATTTGGACCAGTGTTCCGAATTGACCAATCACCTTCACTCACGTTAAGAGGGAGTCACACACACACGCCACCGTTTAAAGTGCCTCCGATTAACCCCAAAGTTGAGACTTTTTAGTTGGCTTTTCTTGACATTTTTCTCCTCGAACTGTCTTATATTTTTATAGATAGTTTTATAACATGAGGTATCTTCGGTTGAACTCGTCAGAAACGTGAGAGGCAGCAGCGAAATGCGCCAATCGGGCTGTTCAGAACTTGGGATAGCTCCATCCAGCGTCGCCGTCGCGCATCCGAGTGGTCCCTCGCGGGAGTGGGAGGGGTTACGCGCGCTCTGTGAAATGAGAGTTCGGGAGTGCGGAAGATGCGGTCATTTGTTGGATCGGTGTCACGTTTCAAAGAAGTGACGCAACAGGGCGCGTGGAAAATAAATGATGACACGCGTGGTGAACTAACTCACTCCCCACTTTCCCCTTCTCTTATTCGTGACGATCACACGCGAGTTCTTTTCGTTTATTTATTCTTGTCTAATGGAGTTGGTGAAAAGGGGGGGAGGGGGGAGTTTCGTGAGAGCCCCAAACCCCACGCCCCCACCCACCCCCCCCCCCCCCACAGAGTGTCACGGTTGTCACGCGCGCGCACGCGGCGGCGCGCACGAGCTGATGTCTTTTGACGCGTTTTATTTGTATTCACCCCTAAAACGTCAAACACGAAAGGCGCGCGGAAGCTCCTCTCCCTTCGCCATGGAACCTGTTGTCATTCGGCCAGCGTGGAATGTTCGAATCCCGCCACAAGTGGCACTCCGCGGCTCCGTTTGACCACTCAGCATATTCCGTCGGGATGCGAGCTGGGTAGATTTTGGGGATAAAAAAAACAATTGTGAGCGATTTGTTCTGCTGTCTTTTCCTGCGTGAAGAATGCCCGCGTAAAAAAAAAAAAAAATTTTTTAAAGCAAACCCCCCCCCCAAAAAGTGCATGTTGGAGGATGTTCCAGCGAACAGGTTAGCGCGGAAACTTAAGGATGCTTCCACAGGCTCTGCACGTGATTATTAAGACGTCCAGATGATGCGCTGCACGGTGTCGGCGGAACCCCAGCAGGCGGTATTGACAGCAGCTCGTTGATGGCACTGCGCACCGGGAGGACTTGGTTCGGACGGGTCTTGCGCAGGGTCTCGCGGCTGCAGGGCTCCTGGTCCAGGCGCTCCAGCAGTCTTTTGTGTCTTTCCGCCAACCAGGAGCACGATCCGGGTTTCCCGTACCGCTGCCCCAGCCCCTGCCCCGCAGGCGCCCACCACCACCACCACCTCGTCCACCGTCATCGGAGCGCGTCCCCCGCCGCCGCCGCCGCCGCCGCAGCCGCAGCCGCCGCCACCTTCAGGCGCGGTGCACTCGGCTTCTTCCCTTCTCGTCGCACCATCCCGGGGAACACGAGGGGACATGAGCCCCTCACTCGCCGGCTCCTCGTGGCCATGAAGCGGCAAAACGTGCGGACCTTATCCCTGATCGTTTGCACGTTCACTTACCTGCTGGTGGGAGCCGCCGTCTTCGACGCCCTGGAGTCCGACTTTGAGATGAGGGAGAAGGAGCAGCTGGAAGCCGAGGAGAGGCGCCTTCAGGGGAAGTATAACATCAGCGAGGACGACTACCGCAAGCTGGAGACCATCATCATGGAGGCCGAGCCCCACAGAGCCGGGGTGCAGTGGAAATTCGCCGGCTCCTTTTACTTTGCCATCACGGTCATCACTACCATCGGTAAGTGACCAAACACGCGCCTCAAGAAAAAAAAAATTGTACAATACGAGCCTTTTGCTTTCTATTTTAAAGTTTTTTGTGTGTTTTTTTTTTTTAATTTTACGCACGCTCAGAGACTTTGCATCGATCATGATGCGTTCAGGTGTTTTGTAATTAGTTTCGTTTACGTAACACGGCGCCGCGTTTAACTCCCAACTTTTGTACCACGCAGTCGACGACGTCATTTTGCGCGCGCGGTGCATATTTGACAAGTTGTGATTAATTCGATTTTTTTTTACAAGTTGTGTAGATAATTAGGGCAAGAATCACGCTTTAAAAAACTAAACAGTGACGCAACCGCCAATGATCTCTAATCCCTGCGTGCTCTCCTCCCCCCCCCCCCTTTTTTTTTTTTTTTCTTCGGGATTGACTGCAGTTGAGAGGTGATTCTAATATTTTGGTGGTTGAGACCCATAAAACGGGCAGCGTGATGCAGTGCAAACTGTCTGTGGTTCTATGCAACAGTTGGACACTGGTGGGGTCTGTTTGCAGCATGGAAAATGATTTCTTTACGCCAACAACAAATCATTGCCACGCAAAAGAATGTCGATTTGATTGGCGTCGTGATGTTCTCCCATCTGTATATGTACTCCATACATACCCGTGTGTGTGTGTGTGTCTGTGTGTGTGTGTGTGTGTGATTATAGAGAGAGATACAGTCGAGCCTGACTGCAGGTGTGCCTAATGTCGCCGTTAAGATTTGAGGGATGACATAAGCCAGTCACCATCAGTTAATCCCCCCCCCCATTATGGCCCCTATTTGGAGGACACATTAGGAAGAGAGCAACAATAAGGGAAATTATGGATAAACTCTCCCTTTCCCTTCCCCTGTCGTGTTTTTATAGTGTGCGTTTATTGTTCATGATTCCCCCCTGAAAGGGAACATAATTCACCTCCGTTTGGCACTGATTGCCGGCGTGCATTTGCGTCATGAAGATTTATTTTGAGTTGCCGCACGTTTTCCTTTGACACGCCGGCGCGTCTCAGCCACAAAGGTGTCGTTTTTTTTTTAAGACTTGTTGCTCGATTGTTGCTCCAACTTCCTCCCTTGTGCTGAGGTCACAGGGCCGCTCCATTATGGGGAGTCACATGCTGTTATTCAAGGTGAAGGGCCGGAGACGCTTAATGCACCGCGGGGCCCCGCTCCTCCACTTTTACGCCAGGCAACACTTAAGAGGGGGGCCGCAGCCGCCAATCGTGGCCCGACGACTCGGCTCGCTGTGGTTTCCAGGCTACGGCGACTGGAGCCACTGTAATATTCATGTTCTTATCAAGCGCTCGCATTCTCCGCGACCCGCCAGTGTGGAAATGAGGACGCTTTCCCCAAAGTTCTTAATGGGCCTCCCTCGGGCCGCCCTCGATTTGCAGGCTGCTGTGTTTGTTTTTGGGGCCCGGACGGCGGATGGAACAATAAGCGTGCGGATGCAAGGCCATTTGAGCATTTTAGTCGATATCCAGCTTATGGTCCATGCACAAGCATGCTCGTCACCTGTAAAACAGTCCAGTGCATTAGTAGTCGTGAAAAGTAGCGGTGGAAACAATAGCTACTAATAAACAATAAATTCTACAAACCCAATTAAGTAGGGACATTGTGTTAAACACAAATACAGAATACAATGATTTGCAAATAATGTTCAACCAATATTTAATTGAATATACAGTCAAACCTCAGTTTTCGAACGTCTCTGTTCTTGACCTAATTTGGTTTTCGACCAAAAAGTTGAGTTTTTTATGCCTCGGATGACGAACAAATTTCGGTTCTCGAACAAACTGAGCGCACTTGAATGCACCATTTGACTCCTCTCGCCTTCCTTACACGAGGAAGTGACGCTTCCTCGTGTTGCTTTCCATTGTGAGCAGACGTGTTCAGTAAACATTTTTATTTTCAAAAGAGCGTGGTTTATTTTGACCTTTATTTTGCATGAATCAGATGCGCTTTAAATGATGGCAGGCGTTTAACATTAGTTTGGATGTGGTTTCAAGCTACACCCCCTCTTCCCAGAGTGCATACTTGCGCGGTCACATGATCTCGTCTGTTAGTTTTTACCTCCCCATTTGGCGTCCTTTATGACTCGAGTAACCCATGGTTACTTTTTCAAAAAGACTTTTCTAAAGTGCGACTCAACTCATCATGCTGTTGATCCAAAGTGATCCAAAGATGAGCTTCGTATATTGCGGGGGTCGGCAACACGCGGCTCCAGAGCCGCATGCGGCTCTTTAGCGACATCCAGTGGCTCCCTGGAGCTTTATAAAAAATGTTTGAAAATGGGAAAAGATTTTGGTAGTAGGCTAATATAGCTCAAATAGATTGCAGCTCTGAAAAAGTACAGCTGTGGTCTTGTTTTTTTTTTAAAGGTACACTTTATTTATGCTTTTAACAGTGCCTTCTCTCTTCTGGTTCGACTCGAGAGGCGTTCAAAGACAGCCTCAGAAAAATGGAAAATCATGATCACTTCACTGACACTAAGAAAAGTGAAAATAATGCACCAAAAGAAAAAATCAAGCGAGGAAATTACAAAATAAATTTATGGGGGCGTTTGTGAACACACAACAAAGGAATGAATAACAAACAATTCTGAGACAGTCCATTCTCCTACAAAAATTCAGCATGTGTTTCCTTCATTGGAAGTTTGATAGAAGGCTTTTATTTTTTTGCGGCTCCAGGCATATTTGTTTTTAGTTTGTTTTTTGTCCTATATGGCTCTTTTAACATTTTAGGTTGCCGACCCCCGGTATATTGGAAGCCAGCGAAGCTAATAGAACAATATCCTGTAAATATTTCAGTTTTGTTGACGTGCTTGAAAGGGGATCTCGGAACCATTCAGGTCCATTTCCTGCATCGTTGTAGCGCCATTAACGATTGCAATCATTGCTCATTTGATATGCAGGAGACTGGAGCGCTAGTCGTTGTAAAGTGCATCATCATAACAGCTGCTGCATGTAACTGAACGACGCGTTTTGAAGTGGAGCTCATTAATAAATGTGTGCATACGGGACAAATTAGCTATTAGATTTTTAAATGCATTTGCTTGTTTTTACACCTACTGCACAATTAGCTTTTTTAAATGGTCATTTTTGTTCTTGTTTTTTTTTATTTTACACACACACATTTGTACCCCATTGGTTTCAACTGCAGTCGTAATAGAAGTTGATGAGATCACAGGATTAGTTGTTTGACTCTCAATATCACATTGACAAGATTAAAAAAAAAAGAGCATCAGCAGCAGCTGGAGGTGTCGCCGCCTCAGTCCATTGATAAGATGTCGCTCGATATGTGCGTCCCCATTATTGTCATAGCTCTGGTAAAAAAAAAAAATCTGACAAAGTAGCTGTCTTGATGATTCTAAAAGCCACAATTTTGCCCTCCCTCCCTTGTTGATCCCCACTGACCTGCAGCTTGACTCTGTTGATTTCAGGGAGTAATTGCGCAGAATGTGACACTTAGCCACGACAGCTGCCCCCAAAGTCTCTCACCGCAAGAGCGGCCGCGGCTACACAGGCAACGCGTGCCACGTTGCCAGGAGACTATAGCCATCTCAGCCAAATGTCGGAAATATCAACATGGGCGTATTTATGCTGCACTGTACATGAAGCTTTTTTTTTTTTTTTTAAGACCATATCACTGAGCATCCACATGAAGAGCTCAAACACAAAAAGCAGACCGTTTTTTTGTAAACTGTATAAAATTAGGTGTACTTTTAATTTCTGATTCCCGGTAAAGCGCATAATGTGTATTAGATGTTAATATACAGTCAAACCTCGGTTTTCGAACGTCTCGGTTTTCGACCAATTCGGTTTTCGACCAAAAATGTAGTTTTTTTATGCCTCGGATGACGAACAAATTTTGGTTCTCGACAAACTGAGCGCACTTGAATGCACCATTTGACTCCTCTCACCTTCCTTACACGAGGAAGTGATGCTTCCTCGTGTTGGTTTCCATTGTGAGCAGACGTGTTCAGTAAACATTTTTATTTTAAAAAGAACGTGGTTTCGGTTTTCGAACAGCCTTCTGGAACGGATTATGGATGAAAACCGAGGTTTGACTGTATAAGCAATTTGGAAAGAATCTAACCTTTATAGAATGTCTTTTTTTTTTTTTTTTTTTCAAAGTGGAGAACATGCCCAGAATCGAACCCGGGACCTTTGCGCTGTGAGGCGGACGTGAGAAACCAGCATGCCGCCCGCTAGCCATTATGTTAGCCAAATGACTCCAAGACAAACCAAACCAATAGTGCAACTATTTATGACATTCCACGCAATATATCTTCCATACCCATCCGTTCAGTTGTATTTATTTAGAATTTTTTTTCGACAAAAAAAAAAAAAAAGCGTATGATAATACCTTAGACAAGCCAGATAGTGAACCACTGCTTTCCGTTATCCTCCTGGTGTCACCCCTGAGGGATGTTTCGATGAGAAGGGTTCACTTGACAGCTTCTCACATTTTCGAATAGACGAAGGGGCGGACCGCTGCGCTCCGAAGGGGCCCAGCGCGGGTCCGGGCCCGCCGTCTCCCCAGCGTCCGAATCCCGCAGCGATCACCAGCACGGCGGGAAAACATTCCCATCGATCCGCGCCAAGGCTTCCATCAAGCTCTCGGCAGGCGGCCTTGGCAAAGTGAAAATAATACACTGGCAGGAAAGTGCGCCAGCACGACATTTTTCAATAAGCAGCGCGTCACGCTACGTGAACAACTGCTTCTGTTCTATGAGGGATGAGAGCGCAAATTGGGAGCGAATATGTTTGGAGGAGACGCGCAAATACAATCATCAATTGATTGATGATGATTGATGACTTTAGCAAAAAGAAAACGTATGAAGTTACACAAAAAGTCATTTTTGTTCGGAATATACATACAGCTGGTCCTTGGTTTACAACGGAGATCCGTTCCTGCGGCTGCAACGTAAAAAGATTTTTTTAAAAAGAACATCAACAGCAGCTGGAGGTGTCGCCGCCTCAGTCCTTTCTCACAAGTCAAACTTTTTAATAAATATTCATATGAAAAACACTTCTAATTCATAAATATCATCAGCTGTGCCGTGGGAAATGACCCATTTTCAATCAATTCAAGTAATACCGTATTGGCCCGAATATAAGACGGTGTTTTTTGCATTGAAATAAGACTGAAAAAGTGGGGGTCGTCTTATATTTGGGGTCTAGACATTATACCCATTCAGGCCGCTAGATGGCGCCAGATATCAATGAAGCGAATGCTGAACTTGACTCCCCAGGCCAAAGTGAACCCCTGCCACAAAGAATAAAAATAAAAATAGCAGTAGCACGAAGAAGAAAAATAAAAAATAGCGGTAAGAAGGAAAATAGAAGAAAATAATAGAAGAGTTAACAGAAAATGGAGAAACGTGGCGACAATCTGGAGAAAAGTAGGTCGAAGATCGGCCAGGTAAACCGACAGCTGAGGAGAAGTTATGATGTAATTTACATTTCAAAAACCAGAAGCCATTCATTTACGAAAGTGATTGCACTTTAGATTTGACTGAGGTAAAATAACATGCTTTTTCTCTCAAATATATTGTTATAATCATTTGTTTCAGATGTACTGTAATTATTTTCTGTATAAAAATTAAGTTGGTGTTCAAAAAGTTTTTCAAACTTGAGTCTTGAAAATGAGGGGGTTGTCTTATAATCAGGACCGTCTTATATTCGGGCCAATACCGTATTCACTACCAATAATGCATCTTTGTTCATATATCTCTCTACATTTAAGTTAAAATGTCCTTCCTCGAACTCAAACAATGTTGTTGTTCTGCACAGAATGTTGGACAAAGTATCCAGCTGTGATGTCGGCCATGTTTTGAAATTCCCCAGAGAGCAATTATCTCGTTTTAGGGTGCGCTAGCCTCGCGGGCATCCTGCTGTCACGGACTACGGTTTGGGATGCTTTTTGGGGGGGTGCGGAGGGGTGATGAATAAATTATGATTGTGCCCAACAATGGAGAAAAAGTCTAAAAAACTTGTTGGATAAGTCAGGCCTTGGTTGAGGTCTGCGTCTTGATGGAACGCTCTTATTTGCGAGGTAAACTTAGCAAAACTTCAACAACTCTTCTCAATATTATGGGGTTTATTTTTTTCCTGCAATCTTAGCCACTTATTTCTGCTTTTATTCCAGAAGAGAACGATAGTCGCTAAAATGGGCTGTTTGGCCTTGATTGATGGTCTCGTTGTCTATGTCAAGGCTAAGTTGTTGGAGCTCAGAGGATGGCGCGGGTGTACTCTGCGACGCGTCCAGAGTCCCGCGTTAGCCGGTGGCTTAAGCGCTCGAGTCGTCGCTCACAGCAGAACGTGGACGGAGGATAAAGTGCCTCGTCGAGATGTTATCAACGTTTGCTCAAGCCATTAAAACCTAAAAACAATCATGTGCTCTAAAGCACGAGCATCACCTGGAGAGGTGGCCCTGCAGTATTTAATTGGAACCGACTTGATATCGGTCCCTGGTATACATCACTTTGCCCCGGGCTGAGCACAACCAGGCAGGCGTCGACTGTGTGGAATAAAAAGCAGCTTTCACAAACAGACGGAAAGAAAACAGGCTCAACAGGATTCATGACTGGTCTACTGTGTTGTTGTTTCAAGGGTGCTGGAAAATTGCTAGCTTAAAACAAACACCGGTTTCGGAAAACTATTGTATTTAATAATACAGTCAAACCTCGGTTTTCGAACGTCTCGTTTCTCGACCAATTCGGTTTTCGACCAAAAATGTTGAGTTTTTTTATGCCTCGGATGACGAACAAATTTCGGTTCTCGACAAACTGAGCGCACTTGAATGCACCATTGACTCCTCTCGCCTTCCTTACACGACGAGGAAGTGACGCTTCCTCGGGTAGACGAGGGAGTGACGCTTCCTCGTGTTGCTTTCCATTGTGAGCAGACGTGTTCAGTAAACATTTTTATTTTAAAATGAGCGTGGTTTCGGTTTTCAAACAATTTCGGTGTTTCGAACAGCCTTCTGGAACGGATTATGGACGAAAACCGAGGTTTGACTGTACCTTTTAAGATGATGATATTTGTCATTTTTTTAGCTTCAACGTGACAAATAGTACAATCTCAATCATGAGTTTTGATGCCTTAGTCAAGTTTTTAAGAAAAGAAGTCAAACGTTGTGATCCACAAACTGACTGGCAAGAAGAAATATCTCGGTCAATTGGGATTGGCTTCTGCTCATCCGCAAATCTGAGGACAAGAAGTGCTATCGAAAATGGATTGCTGGATTAATGTGGTGCTTTCTTTGCCGCCATCCAGTGGCATCTGAGTGCCAGCAAACAGTGAAGTGAGTTGAGGAGCTTCAATTAGACAAAATGAATCCTTTCCAACCATCTTATGGCGTCTTTCGGCATTTAAAGTACAGGGTAGGGCTCAGTCCCTATCCCCCCCCCCACACTGCCAGTCGCGGGAACACTGTGCATGATATCAGTGATGATTATGTGACCCGCACGACTCCACCGGACCACCTGCTGCTAATTCTCTCCTGTTGGACGCTGACAATTATCTTGCCCATGAAGCCCTTGCGCTGTAATGCGCTCCCACGCAGTCTTCTCACAAGCACTTGATTCCGTGGGAGTGTGTGTGTGCGCATGTGTGTGTGTGTAGCTCTGAGTTATCGGCACACAACAGCAGCATGAAAATGTGCGTTGGCGGCTCGTGAACAGTGTGTGGTCCGCTCGCTCCGAATTGCAATTTATTTATTTCTTTTTGGAAAAGCCACGAGTAGTGTCTCTGTTGCTAAATGCGGCACTCCTTCAGGGTGAAAAACAAATGCAGAGAAACTGGCGCGAGCGTTGACCCACACGGGTTGTAAACCTGCGAGATGAGCTCGGCGTGCGCTTTATTTTTTAATTTTTTTCTTTGGCTTTTGTCATTATTCGTGCTGTCTGACGAAGGGGGTATTTGGTTAGTTAGGTTGTGTAAGTTTGCGAAATTTACGATCAGCATTCACTTTCACTTACATCAATTTCTTGGATAATGTCTTTTATTTTGCTTCCTCCGTCTTTCATTTTGATCACTTTTCCCTCTCTTCCAGCGTCAGAGCGCTTCTTGTCTTAGCTGCTTGACATCCAAAGGTCCGTTTTGTAGCCATTTTAGCAATGCAACGCTCATGCTGCATCTGAAACTAACAATAACAAAATACTTCCTGCTAATCGGATGCATTCCAGTCTATCTTCCACGGATCTAGCTACAGTGTCTACACACATAGATAGTGGGGTCCCTCTTGGCCAATCGGAGGCCAGGATGATGCTCGGTAAGCCAATGGCAGAGCAGCTATGAGTATGTTGCGTTCAGGAAACTCGGAGCTTGGTAAACCAATGTGGTGGTTGCTGTTGCCGTTTCCGAACGAAGCAGTAGAGGTCGCTGATGGATTAGACTTCGTTGTTGTGAATCTCAAAAGATTGTGTTTACGCAACAAGGTTTTTTTTCGTTGTATGGGGGGCAGGAGAATGGTGTTAATGCATGAAGATTTTTTCACATTAGGGGGTATTTTCGCCCATGTAGGTTTCGTTCTAGAGGAGTTTCACTGTACTCTCCATGTGGTACATGCCTTGTTCTTCCCGTCATTGTTATCTGTTTGCGAATTGAATTGTCCAATAAAGGAAGAAAAAAAAATTGGTCAGTTTTAAAAACGATATGGGAAATAAGTCATAGAACAAACTAGTGATTTTCCTGAAAATAGTATGTTAGAAAAAAGTTAATGGAAATTTGTACTTATTCTTGTTCTTTCAGTCATGAAACTGCTATACAAGTTGGTGTCTACTGTGACATCGCCAACTACTGGCCTGGTCCGCATATTACACCCTTTTCCTTTTTTTTTCCTGTTGTGTGAATGGTTTCGGTTTGGGGAATTACATCTGGGGTGGGAAAAAAAAGTGTCGAGTTTAGCCCGACTGAGGTGAAAGCTGTTCTGAGTGTCACTGCTCCGACGGGACAAGACCACATCGGGCCAAGTGGTGTCACTTTCTCCGAGGAAGTGATTTCAGAGTGGGAACGGCCTAGTTGCCTGTTGCTTAGCAGCGCTCGCTTGGCCGTAATTCCTGACACAGGCCGACACGCTTCATTAGGTGCGGGAGCCTATAGTGCGGGCGAAGGGTGACACCGGGGACGCAGGCGAGTGAGCTGCATCGGCATTGGTTTGAAATCTTTGTTGGGAACATTAAAACTCAATTGCGGGTTAGGGATGAGGCAAACAATCAGACATAAATGACTGAAAAACATGTCGTACAGGATAATCCACTTATTTATCGATACAATTCCTGTTTAAAAAAAAAAAAATGATACCAACCTTACTATACCAACTCCTACACCCCCAGTGTGAAGTAATTATCTGAGGTTTCTGTTCGCACTGAGTTGGGATGAATGAAGTTATATAAATTGGTGGCGATCCAAATTCGGGTGATGTCATCATTCGTATGCCGTGCGTTAAATGCCAACAGGTGACGATTGGCTCAAATCGGTGGGGGAGGCTGCGGTTGTCACCGCCTCACAAGCTGACATCAGTGAGGACGGGAAACATTTCAAAGTGCGTCCATTTAAAAAAAAAGGAAGTCAATCGATGTCAAATGGAAATGTGAAATTATAGTTGACAATGAAGTTTACGTGAGTCATTTCGTCAAAGTAAAAGTCGCCCCCTTCCCCCGCGGTGTTTTATCTTTGGCCTGCAGTGTTGCTATGGAGGACGGGGGGGGAATTGAGTGGCTCTAAAATAAGTTGAGATAAATTGCCTGATGACTCATTGTTAATTATACGAGTGATGCCTTGACTTACAAGTTGCATTTGTTCTGCGAGCAATCTCTTGATTCAAAACATTTGGATCTCAAATCATTTTTTTGACCACTGAAATGAATAGAAATGCCTTGAATTTTTTTTTTCCAGCCCCCCCCCCATTGTTCTCTTTCTGGTGTGTGTCTGCCATTTTAATTAATTTCAATTGGGGAAATTAATTTGTTGAACACATCAAGCGAGTCGCAAGCCTGTCGTACGATGTCGATCGTATGATGTCTCCTTTCATTTACGAACACATTTTCATTTCAACTTAGCTTGATTTGTCACAGATCCAAGCGCAGACTTGGCGGACTATAAACGGACAGTTGCGGCTTGGCTTGAGGGTGGCGGGACCTTTGGACTCTGTGGGTCACCGGCAGCCTTCTGCCAAGACACCCAATCGCGTTTTTTTTTCGAAAGTGACAAGCTGTGTGCATCGTCGTGACAGCTCCTCGCATTGTTTGGCGGCGGGTTCCGTGTGCGCGTGTCGCCACATGCATCTGTTGCCTCCTCGTGTTTATAGCTGCGGGCCTTTTTTTTTTTTTTTTCTTCCGACTGAATCCTTCAATCATTTATGTTTGTGACACCATCATGGTGTCAGGAATGTCTCTTTCCACAACACATATTTAATGGCAAAATATAATTTTCATCGTTGAACATGATTTTTTTTTAAATGCAGTGTTAGACAAAAAAAAAGAAAAAGAATTTTTCGAATGAATGGCTTATACTTTGGACATCTCTGCTTTCTTATGTTTTCCGAAGAGGCCAACAAAGACAGATCCATAGCACGAAGGGAATTCATTCCCATTCATTTAGCCGGTAATTGCCGGTGCATGCTCGCCCGACGCTTCCTTTTACAATAACTACCGGAGCCTCGTCTAACTTGGCTGGATAACGTGAAATGCGAACATCTGAATGCAGGCGGCGTGCATCCGTATTAGCATTCTTTCGCCGGGTGCTTGAATCTCATACCTGAGATGTCTAACGGTCGAAACACGTACCGAATCATTTTTGTACTTCTCATGCAGCGAAATACATTGCATAGAATCTCTCAGTGTCTTGTGGCGCAGTCCACCAGAAACTCTATAATAAACATAGTCCGAATTTTCTTACCTAATACAGTCAAACTTTGGTTTTCGAACGTCTCGGTTCTCGACCAATTCGGTTTTCGACCAAAAATGTTGAGGTTTTTTATGCCTCGGATGATGAACACATTTCGGTTCTGGAAAAAACGGAGCACACTTGAATGCACCATTTGAGACCAGGAAGTGACGCTTCCTCGTGTTGTTCGAGCGTGGTTTCGGTTTTCGAACAATTTCGGTTTTTCGAACAGCCTTCTGGAACGGATTATGGACGAAAACCGAGGTTTGACTGTATAACTTGGCTGTGTGCGTCAATGACAATATACCGTTATCCAACTAAGAAACGTAGCTGCCGAGAGCGAGGATGTACATTTCATGTCACCCAGTCAAGTCAAAACAACAACAAAAAATGAATTCTGGGCAAATTCCCTGACAGTTGAGTGCCACACCACCTTAACTCGCCTGACGGCTTCTCGTCTCTGCGCTCCTCTTGACCTTCATTAAAATGTCAACGCCCGCAGCAGTGAACACCTCCGGGCAACCTGAGAATGTGGGAGGCAGATTAACCAGCGGATCAAACAAGGAAAAGGGCCTAGTTTAAGCAAATGCTTGACACTTGTAGCGTTAATGGCGAGGCTCGGTGTGGATACTAATGAGTGCCAGCCTTGATTGTATTATAAATAATGCATGACACAACTGAGTGACCGACGAAAACAAACAAAAAAGCTAATTGGGGCATGACTTCAATAAAACATTAATTAACAATTTTTTTTTTTCCCCCCTCCCAAAATTTTGTCTCGTGCATATCGTTGCATCAGAGGGCTTTTCTTAGGGACGTCAAGTACCCTATTGGCCCGAATATAAGACGGCCCTGATTGTAAGACGACCCGCTCTTTTTCAAGACTCAAGTTTGAGAAAAAGACTTTTTGAACACCAAATTAATTTTTATTCAGAAAATAATTACAGTACATCTGAAACAAATGAAACACACAACCCGACTTCCGGGTTGAGTGAATTGCCGCTGCCCGAATACCGGTATTCTTTTTTAGCGTTTTTTTTTTCAGACGTCATGGGAGCCCTGATGGACTGTCAGTGTAAGACGACCCGCTGCGGTGGGGATCGACGGGGCCTGTGTCTGGGCTATGCTGCTGTGGAGACTGCTAAGTTCCCGGAGGTGCATCCGCCACGGATCTCGTCGGGGCTTCCACCTCGATGGCTCCAGATGCCCTCCTTCGTCCTCCCGCCGGCCACGCAGAGACAACGGCAGAAACGGCTGCCGATCCGCGGACCACGGCGTGTTGGCCGGCCTGGCTGGGTCGGCTAATGCTCCTCGCGACGGCGATGTTGCCGGCGTCAACTATTTAAAATCGCATATTCAGATTTCTCCTTTTAATTTATAATTTTATCAGTACAGTGTCCTGAAAGGCGCTTGTAAATTAAATGTATTATTATTATTATTATAAATGATTATAACAATATATTTGAGAGAACATTTTTCGCCTCATTCAAATCTAAAGTGCAATCACATTCGTAAATGAATGGCTTCTGGTTTTTGAAATGTAAATGACATAACTTCTCCTCAGCTGCCGGTTAACCTGGCCGATCTTCGACACGTCTGCTCACAATGGAAAACAACACGAGGAAGCATCACTTCCTCGTCTACCCGAGGAAGCGTCACTTCCTCGTGTAAGGAAGGCGAGAGGAGTCAAATGGTGCATTCAAGTGCGCTCAGTTTGTTCGAGAACCGAAATTTGTTCATCATCCGAGGCATCAAAAACTCAAAATTTTTGGTCGAAAACCAAATTGATCGAGAACCGAGACATTCGAAAACCAAGGTTTGACTGTACCTAATTGGTCCGCAGATTTTTGTAATGTCATGAGTAAAATTGACTCCGAAAAATAATCCAGTCACAAAGAGCCTGAAAGCAGAACCGATTTGCCCCGTTCTCGCCTGTTCTAGCCTTCCGCGAATGAGATTTAAAACACTTCTCTCCATCAATAGGTGTGCGCCGCCCCCCCCCCTCCAGCCATCAAATGCCATGCTACTATGACCCCCTGAAGCCCAATTATCTCCATAAAAATCAAAAGCATCACCATTAAAGCAAAGTTAACACAGCTCCCAGGCTGGTTTCACGGCTCGGCTGTTTTTTTTGTGGTTTTTTAAAAACCTGGATGTGAGCTGTTTTGAGCTGATGAGTTTTGAAAGAGGTGACCGAAAAGCCTCCATAAAGTTAGCTTGCCTCGCTCGCTGGGATGCAAGTTGACCATTGTAGGTGGGTTTGTGTTAAGTGGATGTTCTCTCAGTCTCATTTTATGTAAGATAACTCGTCATACGGCAAACGGGGAATAAGTAAGCCATCGCCCAGGAATGGAAGTCCTTTGAACTCATTCACTCCCAAAGACGTTTTTAAACGTCTTTTCAGACTTGGTCTAGAATTGGCTGGTACTGAATGAGTAATTCATCTTAAAACGACCATTCAGGCTGAGGACTCATGTGACTGCTCTACATAATTTCTTTTTCTTTTTTAAGGCCAGCTTGTTCGTTTGGAACGACTGCAAATTGAACAAGAATGGCTCTCAGTGGAGCGGAACTAACAAAAGAGAAACAAGAAAATTGTAAACTTTTGCATTTGTTTGCCTTGGAGGAGACTGCAGTACTTGTTCACGAAGAGCGGAAGTCAAGTGTTTTCAGTCCGTGGTACCATCCTAGACAAAGTGGATGAGTGATAAACGACTAAAAATTGCGCCATGTTGAATTACCGTCGTCATGATGAATTGCATATATAATATGCTGTCATAACTGCACACTGTCAGGTTTTGAAAGAGCTGAACGCGTACCGCATTTGTCTTCTCACTGCTATGAAATCTACCTTTCCCTGTTGACGTATTCATTAGTCCGTTGCAATCTGCATGATGAGATAATTGAAAAATGGAGCAGATTGTCGTGAAGCTACATCACAATGGAATTCGGCCCCTTTCATGCCGTGTCAGTTCAATTTGAGCATCAATGACTCAAAAGTCCGGCGCCTCTGTGGCCGTCGTGCAGAGACATACGCAATGCATACAGGTGTAGGTGGGGGCAGACGCTCCAAATAAGTCAAGTGCAAAGCAGCCAAACAAAAGTTGAGTCATGCAGTGTTGGAGCGGAGCAGCGTGCGTGTGGTCTCTTGCGAGCGTTGAACATTGCAGGTGCTCCGTTTCTGACCCGGGGACACCGAACCTTGCATTATGCACTTGGTCAGTTGATGGTGGGATCTACTGCAGCCTTTTTTTCTTCAGCCCTGAAGCACAGACAGAAGTGAAGACTTGACGTTATCAACATATCCTCAGTGCCTATTACACCTTTTTTACCCGCGATCTAAAAGCATTCATTCATTTTCTACCATTCTGAGTGGACGGACCATGATGACGGCGACGACCAAAAACGTCGACAATTCATTTAAATCGTCGACGAGTCGGTATTTATTTCTGCAGTTATATTTCTCCCCTCGAAACAGACTCTGTGGCTCCCGCCGCCCCGTCAGCATTTTCTGTGCTGGAGTTGACGCACATCCGCAGTCGCGTTGATCAATGCCAGCCGTGATGTCAATGGAAAGGCCACGCCTACTCCTAGCAATAGGAATGAAAAGGACACCATAACTGTGAAAGCTTTTATTAAAAAAAATTATATTTTTGTGTTGAGGGGAAATAGCCTTTTTATGGAATATCGTATTGGCTCGAATATAAGACGATGTTTTTTTGCATTGAAATAAGACTGAAAAAGTGGGGGTCGTCTTATATTCGGGGTCTAGATATTATACCCATTCTCGACGCTAGATGGCGCCACATACAATTGAAGTGAATGCTGAACTTGACTCCCCAGGCCAAAACGAACCACTGTCACAAAGAATAAAAATAAAAATAGCGGTAGCACGAAGACGAAAAATAAAAAATAGCGGTAAGAAAGAAAAGAGATGAAAATAATAGAAGAGATAACAGAAAATGGAGAAAGGTAGCAACAATCTGGAGAAAAGTGGGTCGAAGATCGGCCAGGTTAACCAGCAGCTGAGAAGTTATGATGTAATTTACATTTCAAAAACCAGAAGCCATTCATTTACGAATGTGATTGCACTTTAGTTTACATATTTAAATGTTCAGATATTAAGATTTGAATGAGGCAAAATAACATGCTTTTTCTCTCAAATATATTCTTAGAATCATTTGTTTCAGATGTACTGTAATTATTTTCTGTATAAAAATTAATTAGGTGTTCAAAAAGTCTTTTTTCAAACTTGAGTCTTGAAAAAGAGGGGGTTGTCTTATAATCAGGGCCGTCTTATATTCGGGCCAATGCGGTATATCTGACGACGAGGGACAGTTGTCTCGGACTCCGTCAACTGCTTGGCTGCTTAGCTTAGCCGCTAATGTTAATGTCAATGTGAGTGAGCTACTTCTAGCTGTGGAGTTGTAATGTGAACGTGAATATGATCTTCAGATCAACAATGACATTTTCAGCGCTTCGCACACTGTGTGTGTACATCCGCAACTGAACAGATCATTCATTTATACCCCTGAAATGAAATTATTAATGCATATCAGAATGTGGTAAAAAAAAAAAATCAAAAAAGATGTAAGGCAGTTATTTTCGGGGGCTGACGATATGACTAATCGCAAATACTCTTGGTAATTAATCAACTAGCAAAATGATAACAGTAAAAAAATTCAACAGTAAAAGCATCGCGATCACAGTTTAAACATTTATGTGCGGATTTGTGCATGTGGCGGATGCATTGGGCATTTCATATTTCTCCAGTTAATCTTCACATCAATGTCTGATGTAACCTTTGTTGAGTGACCGGCGCAGATGATCTCATAATGATTTGTCTTTACTTAACTGACTGTCTTTTCAAATTTCATTTCAAACCATCCCGTGTATGCGCGCGTTTTTGTGGCTCTGCACAAACACAAGCGTCACCTGTGCACACACGCAGAGCACAAAAGCACCTGCGCACGGCACAACAAATACGAGCGTTCCCAAGACAACAACGCATCATTGAGTCGTGGCGAGAGCACGAGCCGTTTAAAACAACAAGCGCTTTGAAGCAATACCTGTACTGCGTGGCTTATCGTGTCGATTCAAAGCATGCAAAAACAAGAACAAACGACTTTGAACTGCTACTACAGGCATTTCATAATTTGGTAAAAGAAACCAAAGGAGAATTTTTAAAAGTAACATTAATTTCGTATTTTTTGCTTTTACAGTCAAAGCTCGGTTTTTGAACGTCTCGGTTCTCGACCAATTCGGTTTTCGACCCAAACATTTTGAGTTTTTTATGACGAACAAATTTCGATTCTCGAAAAAATTTAGCGCACTTGAATGCACCATTTGACTCCTCTCGCCTTCCTTACACGAGGAAGTGACGCTTCCTCGGGTAGACGAGGAAGTGACGCTTCCTCGTGTTGCTTTCCATTGTGAGCAGACGTGTTCAGTAAACATTTTTATTTTAAAAAGAGCGTGGTTTCGATTTTCGAACAATTTCGGTTTTCGAACAGCCTTTTGGAACGGATTATGGACGAAAACCGAGGTTTGACTGTACGGTCAAACCTCGGTTTTCGAACGCCTCGGTTCTCAACCAATTCGGTTTTTCGACCAAAAATTTCGAGTTTTTTATGCCTCGGATGACGAACAAATTTCGGTTCTCCAACAAACTGAGCACACTTGAATGCACCATTTGACTCCTCTCGCCTTCCTTACACGAAGAAGTGACAGAAGTGACGCTTCCTCGTGTTGCTTTCCATTGTAAACATTTTTATTTTCAAAAGAGCGTGGTTTCGGTTTTCGAACAATTTCAGTTTTCGAACAGCCTTCTGGAACGGATTATGGACGAAAACTTGTTCCTAGAAAATAATCCGAGATACATAGAATATATATATATTTTTTCTCTTTTTGTTGCGTGACAACATTTGCAACAGATGCAGTAAACTGATCCAAAAGCCAAATCGGTCGAGTTGTTTGGCAGCATTTTTTTTCTTTTATTCTCTATTATTCTCCTAATAGCAGTGACCAGCTCCGTGGCGCAACCCCCTCTTATGCGGCAGCTGATGTTCCTTCATAATAGACTTTTTAAAAGTGTACATTTGCGATATTAGGGAGGCCTGTAACGTTTTGTGAGTCAGCACCTTCGGTTTCATCAGCTTAAAAGCGTCACTGGCTCAGCATTCGATCTTCCCTCTTCCAAACTCATCTACTTCTCCCCAAACTAATTGGATACCCAACTACCCCCCCACCCCTCGCCACCCCCCCACTGTGGCGTCTGCCAGTTGCATCTCTGTTTTTTTTTTTTTTTTTTTGGCAACCTGCACTGTAAACAAAAACTTCCACCTCACGCACTTCTTTCTTCTTCCGTCAGGCTACGGTCACGCGGCGCCAGGAACCGACGCGGGGAAGGCCTTCTGCATGTTCTACGCCGTCCTGGGCATCCCCTTGACTCTGGTGATGTTCCAGAGCCTTGGCGAGAGGATGAACACGTTTGTCAAGTACCTGTTGAAGCGCATCAAGAAATGCTGCGGTATGAGCATCACCGACGTCTCCATGGAGAACATGGTGACGGTGGGCTTCTTCTCCTGCATCGGCACGCTGTGCATCGGCGCCGCCGCCTTCTCGCATTACGAGGACTGGAGTTTTTTTCAGTCGTACTACTACTGCTTCATCACGTTGACCACCATAGGCTTCGGGGACTTTGTGGCCCTGCAGAAGAACAGGGCCCTTCAGAAGAAGCCCCTCTATGTGGCCTTCAGTTTCATGTACATCCTGGTGGGCCTCACGGTCATCGGGGCTTTCCTTAACCTGGTGGTGCTGCGCTTCCTGACGATGAACAGTGAGGACGAGCGGCGGGACGCCGAGGAGCGGGCGTCGCTGGCGGGAAACCGCAACAGCATGATCATCCACATTCAGGATGAGTCGCGGCAGCGGAGGGGCGGGCGCGAGAGCCATCGCGACGAGATGAGTGACTTGCACTCGGTGTGCTCCTGCATGCGCTACCGCGCGCACGACCTGCCTTCCCCCAGAGGGCTGATGGGAGGACTGGGATGTGCCTTCTCCCACCAGAACTCGCTGGGCTCGCAGCTCAACCCGGGCCACTACTATCACTCCATCTCCTACAAGATTGAGGAAATCTCACCCAGCACGCTGAAGAACAGCTTCTACCCGTCGCCCAACAGCTCGGTGTCGCCGGGCCTCCACAGCTTCACGGAGAAGCTCCAGCTCATGAGGAGGAGAAAGTCCATTTAGTCTGGCACCGCCCTCGCCAAAACTCATCTCAAGCACTTTTTTTCCTTTTTGATTTTTTTTTTTTTGCACCTGGACGGGATGCCAAGCATGAAGCATGGATGTCTATTTTTTCAAGGGATTACTACACGCCAACGCTTGACAGACCTTCCCGATGCACTCTAGAAAGCGCTTCTCTAAAAACGTTGCTTTCCCAACCAAATGACACACGCTTGGGGAAATGCTATTTTTCATAAGGGAGGACACGAGTTTCACAGTCACGTACATACAAAGGATGATTTTTTTAATTTTTTTTTTACAAGCCGTCACACAAACATGGTCGCTAATATTAGCATGTGTATTTGCCCCCGGTATTTTTGGCGAAATTCCTTTTTTTTTTTTGTTGTTAGCAGCTTTGTTTGGAATCCAAAAGATCATGCTGCTGTTACGAATATCCACCCTCCGTATATTCTCCTTTCGTGGAGCGTTCAAGATCATATCTGGCCAGCCGAGCTCGAAACGACGCTAACGCAAACTCTTTAATTGGAGGCTTTTGTGACACTTGCTCCGTTTTTCCCCAGAGTTCGTTAGCGAATTCATCAACGTGAAGTGATCTTGTCAGGAGAGCTCCTCTGCAAAAGTGGCAGAAATAGCGAGTGCAGTTTTTTTTTTTAATTAAATGTCAAGATTTAAATAAAGTATGAAATAACGGATTGAAATAGACCTTTTTTTTTTGGGCAATACGCTCGTCTTTGGTTTTGCCATCACAACACGCGTATGAGACAAGATCTACAGGCTACATCAGAATATAACGCACAATTTTAAATTATGACATAACCTCCAACAAGCCAATCCGTGTATTTAAATACCAGAGAGAATGCATTTTAGACACTCTCCGAAAACAAACATCTGAAAGAGGCTGCGGCTAAAGCCTGGAAAAGCGTCACAAAAGTAGAACTCAAACATTTGCTAATTTAATAAATACAAAATACAGTCAAACCTCGGTTTTCGTCCATAATCCGTTCCAGAAGGCGGTTCGAAACCCGAAATTGTTCGAAAACCGAAACCATGCTCTTTTTAAAATCAAAATGTTTCCTGAACACATCTGCTCACGATGGAAAGCAACACGAGGAAGCGCCACTTCCTCGTTCGTCTACCCGAGGAAGCGTCACTTCCCCGTGTAAGGAAGGCGAGAGGAGTCAAATGGTGCATTCAACTGCGCTCAGTTTGTTCGAGAACCGAAATTTGTTCGTCATCCGAGGCATAAAAAACTCGAAATTTTTGGTCAAAAACTAAATATAAAACTTACACACCCTAACTAACCAAATACCCCTTCGTCAGACAGCATAAATAATGACAAAAGCAAAAGAAAAAAACCAAAAGAAAAAACTCGAAATTTTTAGTCGAGAACCGAGACGTTCGAAAACCGAGGTTTGACTGTAAAAACATTGGGAAATGTTTGTAACACATTTTAACGCGACAAAATAAAACTCGATCGAGCTCCAATTCCGATGAGCAACAAATCATACCACCGTCACACAGTGCCTCCAAAAGTGTGTCATTTTCTTTTCATTTTTGCTGTTGACTGGAAATATTAGGCTCTGGCATCCAAAGAGTCAACAAGGGGGCTCAGCTTCTTCTTTGAGGGTATTTCCACCTGCGTGTTAAACACAAATTGCATCAAGCCTGTGACCAACTGACATCAACTAAACTCCTCCAGACAAAACCCCCCGATAGAGCATTGATTTTTACCCACTAAAAAGAGGACTCAAGGCGATATCTGATTTCCCCCAAACAAATGTTTTGTTTTGTTTTTTTAAATTGCAACCTCGTGGGGATAACCGCTTCAGGTAATGGAGGGATAATTTAAGAATAATATATTCTACAAATTAAAGTCGGGTTTGTAAGGGAGACATGTTTTATAAAGTCATCAGCATGATCCTTTGGGGTTTTTTTCTTAGACAGGTTATTTATATTTGAATCGAATGCGTACTTATCAGGCCATACGTTTGTTGGCTTTACGGCATGTTTCGTTTCACGGTTTGAGTCGAAAAGATTTCTGCTTGACTTCCGAAGCATTCTAATGTGTCCCACCTGGTCAAACTCACCAACGATGTTTGCTCTCAGGTTTGAAGCAATCGCCTTGTTTTTGTTGCTTTGCTTTGCCTCTTTTTAAAAAATGACACCAAAATGTACATACCTCCCGTCCTCCTAAAAAAAATATTCTGCGACGTTTTACAAGAAAGACTACTGAGGTGCATCATCTCGCCAGGCCGGGTCTCCTTTGTATATAACTTGAGACCAGTCCGGCCTGTTTTAAAAAAAAAAAAAATTACCCGATCTGCCTTTTCTCTCTCTCTCTCTCACAGCTGGTCAATGAACGCATGGTGATAGCATTTTAACTTCATATTGTTTGTTTACTAATTTTAGCTTTTCATAAGCCGCACAAGTCTAAGAGCTCTTTTCCCCCGTTCCTTAATTATGTCATCGCCGATGGAAAACCATATTTATTAGTTCAAATCCTTGTCCATCTTGCCTTGTCTCCTCAAATGGGAGAAGAGCAGCACCACCATCACTCTACTTTGGATTCAATCTTGATTGATAAAATTTACACAGGCAAGGCAATGGTGTGTGAGATAAACCTTGTTTCGTTATGGGAACATGACCGGCTTATATGTTTGTATCAAGCTTTGGAATAAATATGACAAAAAGAGAGGCATATGTATTTTTTACACAATTGCGTATATACGTGCCTTGGAGAAAATATTTACACACTTCTAACCGATGACATTAAATGTCATTAAAACCAAGATTGATGTATAATAATCCTTTCATAAGACTTCCGCAAACAAAATGAACATGTTGACCTAACATGGACGTTCTGCAGAGCCACCGTAAAGTTAACCGTTTTATCGTTCGCATGCTTGTCGCTAGCTTCAAACGTTGTTTTCATTTCACAACCGTTTTTTCAATCCTCAGTTATTTTCACCACTGGTTAATCGCTAACCGCCGGTTGAATTCCTAATTCGCCGTTATCTAACCCAGCGTTAAAAGTCAATTGTCAATTTAGTCACGTTGTTAGTTTCCAGCAGCGTCACAGTTAGCCGTGGTTAGCGTCATTATCTAGCACCGATGCATGCTACGATTTCTCATTTTGTCGACTTCAGTTTTCGTACAAATCATACAAACACCCAAATTACTGATGAAATGGCTTATTTCGACACAGGTTTTTTTATATTTCATGGTATCTTAAATGTCATTAATTAACCAAGCCCTCCCTCGCCCAATCCCTATCCACCACATAACCCTCGGCAGATGGCGCGCACACACACACACACCATTCCTGGCATAAGGCTCGCTGTGTTTTCATCCTAAACTTTGCAAAGCTGAGAAAAACTGTGTTTGTTAGCATGCGGCGGCATTGTCCATTCCACTGTTAGCAACGCCTTCAATGTGTGCACCATTATCCAGGGTTGTTTTACATCCTCTCTGTGATTGAACAAATCATGTGTACCGTGGTCCGATAACAGGAGTCTTGCACGCAGTTTACACGGTGATGCCTCAAGTCAACAGCGGCAGAAGAGAAGGCCGAGGGTAAACGAACCTTCTATGTAGTTCATTTGAAAGTTTACTTTCCCCTTTGCACTTTTTTTAATTTGTTCTTTTCAAGGGTGTGTGCATGATTCGGTGCGGGTGACTCACTGGGTGGCGTGGCGCAGCTGGGTGAAGCCATAGCACACTTTAATAATAAAACAAACAAATGCTGAGCTTTTGAAAGCCTTCTGTTGTCTTCTATTATGGCTGCTACAATGGAGACTCGTGTGGTTTTACATTTTAGGGAATTGAGCTTTCACTCGGTAACGCGGCGAAAAATGGTTAGCACGTCTGCCTCAAAGTCAAAATATTCTCGTGTTAATTTCTGGACATCTTATGGAGTTTGCATGTTCTTCCTGAGCTTGAACGGCTAAAGTAGTTTCCTCTGACATTTCAAAAACATGCATGATAGCTTGAATGAAGGTTCTAAATTGCCCATATGTGTGAATGCTTTGTCAATATGTGCCCTGTGATTGGCTGGCGACCAGTCCAGGGTGTAGTCTGACACTCAATCACAGTCAGCTGTGACAGGCTCTGGGCCTAATGAAGAAACGTGATCTGGAAAATTAATGCATGGAAGGACCACCCTTCAACAGTGGATACGATTGGCCAATCACAGCGGAACAAAAGTCTGTTCAATTCAAAGATACATTTTTGTGTTTAAGTATAGGTTATGATCAGTTTCAGGTCTTTAAAGTAACTCAGTAAGTAACTAGCTAACTAACTAACCAACTAATTGTAACTAAACACAAAAAATGTTGCTATTGTAGTTTACAAAGATATTAAGCTATTTTTGTGTTGAGGGGAAATGGCCTTTTTAGGGAATACCGTATTGGCCCGAATATAAGACGATGTTTTTTTGCATTGAAATAAGACTGAAAAAGTGGAGGTCGTCTTATATTCGGGGTCTAGATATTATACCTATTCTCGACTCTAGATGGCACCAGATACAATTGAAGTGAATGCTGAACTTGACTCCCCGGGCCAAAACGAACCACTGTCACGAAGAATGAAAATAAAAATAGCGGTAGCACGAAGACAAAAAATAAAAAATAGCGGTAAGAAAGAAAAGAGATGAAAATAATAGAAGAGATAACAGAAAATGGAGAAAGGTAGCGACAATCTGGAGAAATGTGGGTCGAAGATCGGCCAGGTTCACCGGCAGCTGAGGAGAAGTTATGATGTCATTTACATTTCAAAAACCAGAAGCCATTCATTTACGAATGTGATTGAACTTTAGTTTACATATTTAAATGTTCAGATATGAAGATTTGAATGAGGCAAAATAATATGCTTTTTCTCTCAAATATATTGTTATAATCCTTTGTTTCCGATGTGCTGTAATTATTTTCTGTATAAAAATGTATTTGGTGTTCAAAAAGTCTTTTTTCAAACTTGAGTCTTGAAAAAGAGGGGGTCGTCTTATAATCAGGGCCGTCTTATATTCGGGCCAATACGGTACATTTGTGTTGAAAACCTGGTCCACATAATGGCTTACAGTTGGAGTGAAACAAGATGTTTCCTGGAGCCTTTCACCTTTTCTGCTACAGATACAGCGAGAAATATTCACCGATAACCTCCTAAAGGCCAAAATTATGAGGGGTTTACCAAGTTTATATGTCAAAATAAATTGCCAATTAAATTTTTGGACTTGAATTGATTTGTTCTTGAGGATTTTAAGTGCTCGTAATTTTTTTTCAAGAAAATTCCCCAAAGATGGCTGCCACTTTTCACCTTGTTAGTGTAATTTAATTTCAGTTGGCTAAATTGATTTGGAAATGTCTAAATTCAGATCTGAACTTATTGCCGAATAAATTAAAATCCAACGTCAAGGCACCAGCGTACTTGGTAAAAAAAAATGGCATAATGTTAGCGGGTAACCAAGATGTTAATCTCGTGCTAACAACTATCCAGGTAAACTAAGGCGGCGAGCTCGGTGTTCAGCGGTTCCCGTTTTGTAGTGAACGGTCACTTTGCTGTTTCTTTTGGCGAAAAACCAAATGGTGTTAGTGTTGTGGTTGTGAGAAAAACAATTTCCTTACTGTTCAGGTCGAAAATACCCCAACGGCAGTTTCTTGTTGCTTTATCCACTGGCCCCGCGCAGCTGCGTGTTCAGTAGGTGGTTAAATGAGCATTGGCCCAAACTAGTGTAATTACACCGTGCGTCAGGCGGCCAGAAGGCGGCACAATGAGAACACTCGGAGAAGGGGCGTTTGGGACTTCTTCGCGCTGTAATTTGGCATAGAAAACGACCGCACAAGTTGCGTTTGAAACGTGATGGAGCTTCGCAATAAGCAGGGGGCTAACATAACACCGGGTTTTCTTTGGCCACTTCTTGTTTTGTCGCAGTAGAGGATTTTCATGAAATATTGATGTCTGTCGGGGAGCGCAACTGCTTGTTTGCCGGAAAGCCAGCGACAGTCCGCTTCCCAAATTCAATAAATGAGCCTGATGAGGGAGGAATGGAGCTAAAATTAAAACCAGCGACTGAGATTGTCGAGGACACTTTCTGCAGGCAACGCCGCGTCCAAACAGCAACGTGTGTAAATGTATTTCATATTGAGTTGCGCAATGCTGCCAGCCTGGTGGCTGTTCTTCATAATTATCACACTTTGATTAGAAGGAAATTCCAGGAGGAATGAAACAGGAGAGAATCTAATCAGTGCATTTCATCAAAATTAATATTGCGTATAATACCTGGTGCACTTTAACCCTTAGTTTACATATCTAAGTATTTAAGGAGCGAAAAGTGTGCGAATCACTTACTTGACGTTTGGACTGTAGTTATTATTGGTTTGGTTGGTTAGTTAGCCAGTCATTAATTTAATGAGTGAATTTGGGGTGGAGGATTATTTTCGATTTTATTGTGACGTATGTTGCAATTTACTTCCGGGTTGTGGGCTTGATTTACACAAGTGCACGCTGATTTGCAGCCAGTTCGTCGTCGTTTGTGCAATTTTCAGTCATTTGCGTTGGACCTTTTCATCATTTAAGTCGTTCTGTCTCGTCCGTTTGTAGGAAATGACTTCTTCTGTGAGTGAGTGGCGTAACACTTGTTAATTTGTTGTTTAGTCGTTGGAAATGACAGCTTGGACACTCATTTGAATATTTATGTTTAATGTGTCCGTTTAAAGACAGAAATGCTTATTTAACTATTTGAATTCATATTTCAAATACATAAATCTATTAATGAGAATAGTAAGAAGAAATAAATTGAGGGGTGTGGTGGTGGTGGTGGTAATATCTAAATTATGGTCTGGAAGACTACAGTATTTCCAATTCACACAACGGTCCTCCAAGTTCCTGGTTCTTGTGTGAAGTCTGCTTTTACCTCCTACCCAGGTTTCCCGGTGTAACTTTAAGGCAGTTCCTGCGGTCTGGAGGACTGGCCTAAGTCGTAGGACCTTCTCGAAAGACAGAAGAAGGATTTCTGTGAGATAACAAGCAGTATGGATTGTGATGTGTTGCGTTGACCCCCACAGCAAGCGTCCATTCACATTCATCAAGTTTCTGTCGGTGGAAGAAAATAACTGCAGCGTTGCATCCTTATTTGTTTATTTATTAGCTGAATAAAGTCGAAGTGCAAAATAGAGCCTTCGTCTCTTTTCGCAATGATATCAAATAATCTTATTGGCAGAATCCTGCCCTCTGGTGGCAAAATGAAGCCTGCAAGAACAAAAAATAGACAACAGCCCCACATCTCAATTTGATGTGCTGCTGAAATCACTTCCCATTCTCGTTTGTAATGACGGGCTCAAGCTAACCATTGTGATGGAACTTTTTTTAAATCATTTTATTCTTTCGAGATGACGTCAATGCCGTGAACGTATATAAGGCGAGGCTCATGAGCACATCGGTCTCTTTTTTTTTTGCGCCGGCAGACCGAGAGCGGCACCTTAACCGAAGCCGCCTGCTGAGTTCCAAGAAAGGTCATCCGAGATTTCTTGCCAAGAAAGACGAAAGGAGCCCGGCCGGCTGTTGAAAATCCTTCATTTGCCTCTTCTAATTCAATTGACAGCTTTATGGTAACTTTTCACCCGGACGCGTGTCGCTTTTGGTGTGCTTAACACCCGTCTCTAAGACACTAGCCAAAATGGCAGACATTAAAGCAAATGAATCAAGTATGCAGTGATTCCTCGCTATTTCGCAATTTATCGCGGCTTCAGTGCATCGCGGATTTTTTCAAACATTCATTAAAAAAAAAAAAAGTTGTTTCATATACATGGAGTACAGTACTGTATATGTTGCTCTATGTGACTTGCTGTTGTTTTGCTGACTTTCGCAGCTTCTCGCGGACTTAAAATAAAATAAATTAATATATGTTAATTGGTCGCTACTTCGCGGATTTTCTCGCGGGTGGTTTTGGTCCCCATTAACCGCGATAAACGAGGGATTACTGTACCTGATTGTCTCATTTGTGTCCGCAGGCTTGCATCGTCATGAAGTGTACCCTAAAATGTCTGACTTCCTCTGTGTCATTTGGGGCAATGAGCAAAGCCAACGATATTGTTACCTTGTATTTCAGCCCGTCGCGAAGGTGTCCTGCGCTCCTCCTCACTGGTGAGACACGCACACTTGATACGCGAATGGCATTTGAAAGATTTGACGAGACCGGAGTAGACTAAGGAACCCTGAGGTGCCTCAAGTCTTTTTTTTTTTTAACTTGTATTTTTTTTCTTTGTCTCAATCAAGATGGCCTGTTTGAGCGAGGGAACAAGTCAGCATTTTAAACTCCGACGCGCTGCAAAGGTGCTTTCTTGTGAGCAGGTTTTTCGTTGTGCTCACTCATGTCCACCAGGTGGTGCTAAAGCTCTCCGGAAAACCCACGCAGTTTCTTCAAGTACTGTACGTACTCGATTACCGACTTTTCCACACTTGACAATCTTGTTGGACTCTGACGTCGGCTGCAAACTCGCAAGAATTTGAAGTTGTTTTTTTTTTTTCTGCAGGGCCAGCTTCCGGGACAAACACGCCACAGAGATCCTGCACCTGCTGGGATAATGGTGGTGGGCGGGGCTATGCAAATTGACGTTCGTGCTTCCATAATATTCCAAAGAAGAAGCAGCCAATGAGGAACTTGACACTTGCCCAATTAAAAAAAAAAAAAAAAAAAAACTTTGATAATGATTCACGTCAACAGTTTTTTTAAAAATCACATTTGAAGTGACTTCTCAGACTCACACTTCTCACAATACTGTAGTGGTCTTTGGCATCATCAAGTGACAAAATGAAGACCAAACAACACGTAACATTTCAATTGAATGAATCTTCCTTGTGTTAAAAATGATGAATGCACAAAATATGATGACCTAAAAAAACCCGAGTGAAGATGTTGGCAGGACGTTTCTGTACTTGGCTCCAGATCTTTGTTTAGAAGCCACTTTTACTTTAGTGAGCATAATCTCTGCAATCCCATTAAGGCTGCTTTAATCTGTTTGAGCTGCAGTGATACAATTGGTTGGTCATTCTTTCTTTTTTCCACAAACAGGACGTGACTCAAAAAAAGATCTAGAGAGACACACCGGTAAGTTTGTTTCGTATCTTCAAGAACTGGCTGTGTATGTATATTATATCTCTGTTTTCACCCTTGTAATATACAGTAGATAAGTAATATTAAATATGAGCTCTTGACATCCATCAATTATGATGAAATGTTGTAAGATGATCTTGTCAGGTCTTAACTGAGGGTATTTACATTTTTTTTCTAATTTTTTTTTGTAATCATGGCTCATTAGAAAGCGTGATGGCTTATTAGAAAGCATGATGCGCTTTAGCATTATTTTGTTGTCACACTCTGAAATGTCTATAAAGTATTCATTTATTCCTCAACATAATTTGTGTTCATGTATTGTTTGTCATACTGTATATCGGATTTATGTAAAATGTCACGTTTGTCCTTCAAATGAGTCTGGGAAAATTACTTCTAGTCATAGAATGAAATTTTAAACCTGTCAGGCTTAACTACCGTACATTGAAAGCCCAGTCCGCTGAGAAATTAGTCTGATTTTGTCCAACATTTATGAATATTGATGGTGATGTACGTGTTGAGACTGACACATGATGTGTGTTTTGTTCAGGGGTTCCCCGGCGGGAAGAAATGTCCACCAGCCAAGTTAAAAACAGCGCATTGCGTCTGAATGGTCAAAACCTTCGCCTGGCGGCTAAATATGTCTCCCATTCAAAAACACCTGACTGCCATTTGTCCACGACGCATGGGGAGGAGGCAGCGGAACAGGTTACAGCGCCCTCGGCGGCGTTGGACTCTGTGCCTCTGAAATTGCCCTTACCCGAGTACCTGAGCGAGGTCAGGGGAGGACCAACAATACGGCCGCTGAAGTTCGCGCCACTGTCGGATCAAGTAGTCAAGAGCCGGAGGCAAAAACTGCAAAGTTTCCAGCGAGAAGCTCAAGGGGCCTTTTCTAATCCCCCGCAAATGAGACCTTCAAGGCCTCAGCTGACGAGATTGGAGGCCACGGAGGCGAGCAGGAGCGGCAACCTTGAGGAGGTCCAGTGCCGAGGTACCCGAGCTCATTTGAGCAGCAAACCGGTGCCTGCTGCTAACTCGCGGTGCTCACTTCGCGGCAAGGCTCAGCAGCGGGACAATGGGAGCGGAAAGCGCCTGAGGCTGAGGAGAGAGCAGCACCTGGATGAGGATCAGGCCGATGCAGTGGAGGAAGGCAAGCTGGAGGTCAGAGGGGCCAGATGCATTCTGGGCATTGCACTGAAAGGCCAACTGGATATACCAAATTGTCAGGAAGTACCACCATGATGATTTCATTGAAGGACAGAATCGTGGCATATCCCCGTGTGGGAAGAACGGCCAAATGAATAAAAGTACAGTCAAACCTCGGTTTTCGAACATCTTGGCTCTCGACCAATTCGGTTTTCGACCAAAAGTTTTTTATGCCTCGGATGACGAACAAATTTCGGTTCTCGAACAAACTGAGCGCACTTGAATGCACCATTTGACTCCTCTCGCCTTCCTTACACAGGAAGTGACGCTTCCTCGGGTAGACGAGGGAGTGACGCTTCTGGAACCCATTATGGACGAAAACCGAGGATTGACTGTACAAAAAAAATAAATAAATAAATCGTGCCCATGTTTGTATCTAGAACCTCCAGGCTGGAACCTTGGTGAAAAAGAACAAAAAAATAAATTTTCTCATGTTGAACGTAAGATATAAGAGAAGATGCACTTTGTAGATGTGGGAGGATGAAAGCGGGCTGGTCAGTCGCATGCCAGATGGTCATCTCTTCTCCGCCGGTCCATCTTGGGAACCTCTTTAGCCCTCTCAACGCCGGCACCAGACGCTCCTCAGACCGACAGTATCGCTCATAACATTGCATCTGCCCGGAATCATCATCAACCCTTCTTCTTCATGCTGAGCCGATCTATACATAGCGTGGCATCGGCCGCTCTCACTTTCCTTGGCTACAAAGGTGCTGGAAATAGGCCTGCATGGTATGGCTCTGTTATTTGTTGTCTGTCACATTCAAATGTTGATCTTCTGCGCTTTAGAGCATTTTAGTGCCACATCAGCGCCACTCGAGATTTATTTCCCAAGATTGTGGCGGATGTCATTTTCAAAAAGTACCATACCGCTGTCAGTGATGCAGAAAGTTACAGAAAGTATGTGTGACGGTTTGACCACACATGACATCAGTGTACTTTATGCAGCTTGGATATTTCCAAACTAGAATGGCAGTCCCTTGAGCGCAGGCCTCTGCCAAGGCTAAACAATCCTTCTTTCTGATGCGTCTTGACTTTTGCAGTTGATGTTCATGTGTGATTCACTGAGAAATGAAGTTCTTTATCTGAATCAGAATTATTTTTGCTGGACAAATAATTCAAAATATACAAAGGTTGCTTTTCTTTTGGGTTTGACATACAAACGGCAGTTGTGATCACAATCGAGAATTTTCTCCGGGTTTGGATCTTGGCGCAGGTCCTCCTGTGTGAAGTTCTACTCAATCTTGTGTGGGTTTTGACCAAAGTACTGTACTACTGTAATTATTCATTGGTGTGAATGTGAATGGTTGTTAGTCTGTACAGTATGTGCTCTGCAATTGGCTGGCAACCAATTCAGGGTGTATCCGCATTGAGTAAATCTCGGTCCATTCACACATGGCACAAAATGTCAACCTGGAGGAAAAATGTCATGTGGGATGTATGACTGTTTGATGTACTTTGAGTGCATTTTGCAAAATATAGTCAAATGAAAGTCAGTATGGTCAAACATGTGGTTAGCACATCAAAGATCTTGGGTTGAAATCTCAAATTGGGCTTTTCTGTGTGGAGTTTGGATATTCTCTCCCTTTGAAAAAAAGATGCATGTTGTGTTTATTAAAGACTCTAAATTGGCTGTAGTTGTGTATATATGTGTGTGGGAAAGCTTGTTTGTCTATATGTGCCTTGTGACTGACTGGCGACCAATCCAGGGTTTACCAACTCTTGCCCTGTCCTTTTTATGTTAAGTGCACAAAAAAGCAAGCTTCCACGCGAAAACTGGTCGAAATCAAGGTTTAGTTCGAGAGTTGACATCGAGGAAGAAGTTTATTGTTTGACCCAGGGGAGGCTAACCGAGGTCGAGAAAGTAAAATCCGTGCCATTGTTTGGCTTTCGCCACAGGTGCTTCTCACTCTTGGCTAAGAAGCACGCGTGGCTAAAGTCAAACCGTGACAAGGTTTTTAATTTCTGACCTGATTTTGCCATTTCAGGTTAAATCCAGCACTTTTCCCGATTCATACGTGCGCCAACGAGGATAGGCTAATTCTCATTTTTAAGATGGCTACGCCCGTGAAACCAGGCTGTATGTATCGTAAAATTATCCCAGAAGGTGAGCTTTGAAAGTACCGTTTCAGCTTGTTTGCGTCATTAATCGGTACGTTAGTACTTTGTATAAGTGAACGTTACATGATTTATCACTAATATTGACGGATGTTTGGCTTTAGCCACAGGTGCTTCCAGCTCTTGAGTAGAAGCACCCGTGGCTCAAGTCAAACCGTGACAAAGTTTTTAATATCTGGACCTGAATTTGCAACTTCTGGTTACATCCAGCACTTTTCCCGGTTCAAAAGTGCGACAACTAGTTTCCATTTCCAGGATGGCTGCGCCCGTGAAAAACCAGGCTGTCCATTCTGTAAAAAAAAATCATCCCAGAAGGTGAGTATGAAGTTAAGCCGGTTGTGGTTATGTGGCTCAATACTTTTTTCATGTCCTCATTTACTGTGAGGGATAATTTAACAGGCCGGACGGTGGTCCACTTCACACTGCAGAGTTCCATTCTGCGTGGAGTTTGCATGTTCTCCCCCGCTGCCTGTGTGGGTTTTCTCCTGGTACTCAGATTTCCTCCCACATCCCAAAAACATGCCTGGTAGGTTGATTGAACGCTGTACCACCAGGCCATGCATGGTACGCACCTCAAAGGTTCTGGGTGTAATTCGTGGCTTGACCCCTTCTGTGTGAAGTTTAAATGTTCTCACCTTACTTCCTCCCACACCCCAAATATACCATGTGTTTATTAAAGACTCTTCATTGCCCATAGATGGGAATGCGATGGTGAATAGTTTTGTCAAAATGTGCTTTGTGATTAAATGGCCACCAGCCCAGATGTCGCAAACGAAAAAAAAAAAATCCAAAGAGGTAATGTAATGAAAAGAATAATTATACTTAAAAAAATAGTACCAAAAAAGACAGATGTTGCGGTCCGATGCAAGTAAATGTGTCAGATACACACTGAATTTACGTAATGGAATCACAGCACCAGTTCCGACATCTAACGGCACGTCGCAGGCAATGCTGTTCTGTAATCATTTGGCCAACTTAAACACAGGCCTGCTCCAGAAGCGTGCGGCCCGGCCCAACCCAACAGGAGCCGCCCCGAAAGGGCGGCTCCACTGTGGCAATGTGGACACTTGTGGTGGCAGGATGGTCGAAACGTAAGAGAGGCTGTTCAGCTTGAAAGGAAGGGGGTAAAAACCTAAGAGGGGTGGGGGACAAAAATATCCTGAAAGTTGGATCTATAATTGGCCCTGCTTTTTATGTGTGAGTGAAGCATACGCTATAGAAGCCACCCCATCACCCCCTCCACCACCACCACCAGCGCCTTGAAACCCAACACCACTCCCACCACCACTGCACTGTTCCCTCCCACTCTGTGCAACCATCCACAAGGTTCTTTCAACCCATCTCACATTTTTAACTGCACACTGGATTTTCACGCAGGATTATTTCAACAAATTTTACGCCACTTGAGTGCAATTTGGAGAAAGATGCTGCGGGACTGCTGATACGGGCGGTAAGGGCCTGCAGGCAAGTGGTCGCCTTCGCACCTCCAGTGGAGCTAATTAACAAGGCAGGTAGGAACAAGTCACTTTCTTAACCAGGTTTTGTTCAAAACAAATCAAGAGTTTGTAAGAGTTTGCAGTACTTTATCACCTACTTTTTAATACCGTTGTTTGTCTTTTCTGTTGGCTTACACTGATGGAGATTTTAGGAACTGAAAAACTTGATGCTTCTGTTATATGCATCTTCACTTGCATTCCCAAGTCAACTGTTAAGAGGAAGTGGAAACAAGCACACATCCTAATACATGGCAACAGTCACTTGTTGACAGACATAAAACGGCTTTACTATTCCTTTAGCCTACTGCATGGTTGCTTCCAAGGAAGACAACCGAGACCACGTACAACCTGTGGGGAGAGTTTGGAGTATCGGATCAACTTACTTGGGCCGGCAGTCCCAGACAAATTGGTGGCAATTAGTTGCTGTAAAATGCCCAAAACACTGAATAGCGCCAGTGAAAGCAAGAAGCAGAAATAGCCTAATGGACCATCAGATAAGACTGTCATTTACGCAGAGTAAATAATATTGTGCTTCATGAGCTGCTTGGTGAGGTGGTGCCCCTCCAAAATGTACTCCACCTCCAATTTGTCAGACAATCATGGTATATGAGTTCAACATCTTAATTGTAATTTTCTTGTCAATTATCCTGCCAACCAAAGAGTCATATGTATTATTGTCAAAGTCCTCACCGTAACAATATGGCGCTCTTCACTGGTTGGCTAGTATATCACCTGGTTCTATCACCACTACATACAGAGTCCACTTTTGACATCCAATCAATACTACATTCACCAAAAACTGCGACATTTTCGAATGTGGCCACAACAAAAACATGAGCTTTGTTGTTAGCAAACTGCCCACTAGCTTTTAGCATACCGACTATGGCGCTAATCGAGATTATCAGCCATGTTTGTTGTTGACATTCGACCGGAATACTCTGAGGCCAAACTTCATCGTTCAAAGAGGATGCATCAAAATGTGAAATTTTATCAAATGCGGCAAGTTAGCAATATTGCTAACTTGCTCAAAAAAGTGCCCCAAAGGCAAAATAAGCCAACTAATACTGAATTTATTGAAATGGTAGTCTTCTAAGACAACCAGAACAGCTCTGTTGCGATTGATTCAATGCCCCGAGCATGAAAAGACCTGGTTGAATGAAAATATTCACAGACTAATGACAGAGCGGTGTTGGGGCCTTGGGAATTAAACACACTTGAAACAATTCATTGGTTGGACCATAAATATTTAACGTAGTTGAATAAATGCACAAAGAGGTCAGAAAGTTAGTTTTGTTGGACTTGAGGCATCTTTTCCAGTAGCGATGAGACTTTGTTATGGCTAGGACCAGTCCGCATCCGCCTCATCACAACCACTTGCGTACAATAAGGCCAAACAGGGGTTTTGTGTTGTGTCATTGCTCCACTGGCACATGACGCTCCAGCTGTATAATTTTACACAATATTGCCAAAAATAGTTATCCCCACAGATCTGCTACGAAGACAAGCCAGAATCACCTCTGTGGATTTCTAACTGAAGTAAGTCTAAAAATTGCAAAGTCATATTTTCTGTCTCATGGTGTTTGGACATCATGAAACTAGTTTGGCACGTTTTCTCAACAATCTTTGGTGAAGCCAGTTTCCTCTGGGAGGTTTCTGTATTTTGGTCATGGGTATTATTATCCTGAGAATAGAGGACATCCATTGCCAAAGTGCATAGCTGACGCAGAGAAATTCAAACTGGACACTGCATTAGACGACAATGTAGACTGGAAACTCTCTGATTTGCAGTAGACAGGACAGTAAACATAATCAAAAGCATTGTTTTATAATAACGGTTACATTTTGGTTTCTTTGCATATATAAAAACTGCCCAGCATCTGCCCATTTAAGCTTAGCATTCGCACTCCTAATTGCCAGTTATGAAGCGCATGCTGTTGATGTTTCCACAGAGCAGAGACTTGGATGGTGCTAATAAGATCAAGAGAACCGAGTCAAACGATGTCTCCGATGGAATTCCGACTGGGCTTTCGGGTCACGCTGGTCTTGATCATCCTGGCTGTGACTCTTTCCGGGCAGAGAGTGGAAGCGGAGCGGGCAGGTAAGTGTATTTGGCTAGGTTCTAATTAGTTAAGGGCTATGTTCATGTGGATCTTTTGTTCATGTCAGGGTGCAAAAATGTCCACTACGACCTGGCGTTCATTCTGGATACCTCGTCCAGTGTGGGCAAGGAGAATTTTGAGAAGATCAGGCAATGGGTGGCCAACCTGGTGGAGTCTTTTGACGTAGCCCCAGACAAGACCCGAGTGGCCGTTGTTCGTTACAGTGACCGCCCCACCACCGAGTTCCACCTGGGGAGATATAGGAACCTGGAGGAGGTGAAGCAAGCCGCCAGGAACATCCGCTACCTGGGGGGGAATACAATGACTGGGGATGCTATCAGCTACACCACCACCAACATCTTTTTGGAACAAAACGGAGCGAGGCCCGCCGCCAGGGGAATCCAGAAGGTGGCCATCCTGCTCACAGACGGCCGAAGTCAGGATTACGTCCTGGAGCCCTCCAGGGCGGCCGCCCAGGCTGGCATCAGGATGTTTGCGGTGGGCATCGGTGAGGCCCTGAAAGTGGAGCTGGAGGAGATTGCAGCGGAGCCAAAAAACGCTCACGTCTTCCACGTGACTGACTTCAACGCCATCGATAAGATCAGGGGCCGACTCAGGAGGAGGCTGTGCGAAAGTAAGTCGGTCATGACTCACTTGGCACGGCCGCTTTTAAGACGCCACGCCCTCAGTGTGTACGTCATCACAGTAGGTCTTTATTTTACCCCGGGTAAAAAGCGTATGCGAACATCTGCACTTTTTGTGGGGTTCCTAAGAGGTACTTTAAATGTCAGATGTGTGCTGGCAAAATAGTTGATGCCCTACTTTTTCCATATAAATGTGTTTATAAGGAACACAAAGTAGTGATTTACCGTTATTTCCGGACTATAAGCCGCGACTTTTGTCACACGCTTTCAACTCTGCGGCTTATTTAATGAAGCGGCCTATATAAAGACTTTGTTAACGGCCGCCTGTGTACCGTCTTTCTTTGTAAATATCTCATGTAACAATATGGGCACCTGCGGCTTATAGACAGGTGCGGCTTATGTGTGTAAAAAATGTTTTTTTTTTCTTTAAAAATGTAGTGGTGCGGCTTATAATAAGGTGCGGTCTATAGTCCAGAAATTACGGTAATTGATTTAGTACAGTATTTATAATTATGATTCAGACAGCGTAGATGCCATGACTGGCATGTGCCAGTTGTCTTCATTTAGGGCACAAATGATTGGGACCAAAGAATTCTGCCTCACAACAAGTGGTCAATCTATACTTGTGTGTCTGCTGAATACTTTTTGTTTGTTCCACATTTTTTTGGGTTGGTCGACGTGTTGTGCAGCATGCAAGAGAAATAGACCTCCCGGTATGTAGCTTACCTAAGTGGTTGGTGCCCTGCTATTTTTCTCCGTATAAATGCGCCACAGGGAATGATGGATGTGCTCGACTCAAACGCATGAGAATTCCTGCCTAAAATAACCCCGTGAGGGAAGAAAATGAAGCCTTGTTTCTTATGCCACAAAGAGGAAATACAGTACTAATTCAATTGGATCTGATTCTGTGGTGTCACTGAATGGTGTCACTTCGCTGGAAAAAAAATCAGTTTTTTTGAAAGCGAGGCTATTCATTTCGAAAGAATTGCCCTTTAACCTTGCAAAACTGACCCCTCGGCTGTCAGCGTTTCGTAAATGGAGAAGACGGCAAGAGGCAAAATCTTTCCGAAAAGCAAGTTTTTATTTCCGCAATCTCTTGAATGACCACAAGTGAGACTATAAGTATATCACTGGTGGAGTCGTTGAGCAGTGCAGGCTATTTTCACCCGGAAAATTACAGCTCTCCTTGTTTTAAGTGTGTCCACTGCAGCCGCCCTGATGTCAGCGTTCAATTATTTTCACCTTTTAGTCAATAGTTACAAAAAATATATATAAAATTCATTTCATGCGACAATATGTGGAGGCACAATCGAACATAACTGAATTGACCAAATAACATTTAACAGTCAAATTCCACAGTAATCACATAGGGTTGCGCTAATATAAATTTAGCACCATTGATGTCTGGGTTGTTGTGGGCATCAACATTTAGCTTCCGCTGATCAGATGAAAAAAAATAAAAAATCAGTTTGAGATATTCTGTTTCATCGTGTCAGACTTTCTTGCATTGCAACCATTTTAACTCACAGCCGGAGCCCTAAATTATAGTCTGGAGGGCCACAAGTGCAGGGAGTAGCTCGGCTCTTTGTGTCCGGCGAGCGGTGTGTCATGGCAGCGCGATGGCAGTGCTCCTTAAAAAAACAGTGACGCACAAGCATTGCCCTCACAGTTCTGCTGGGAGTTGTGGGCTTCGCAGACAATAAAGGGCTGTTGCATTATCGCTTAAAAAAGCTGTTGAGAAAGGACTTTTTTCCCGTCTCTCCAAAATAGATACATGCGAGTAAAATTACCACTGAAATGATGAATGACACGTTGGAATTTACCAAAAGCATGCACATGTTGGCAGAATTACCATACCATCCAAATATGTGTAAAAAAAAAAAATATATATATATATATATATATATATATATATATATATATACACACACACACAGTCAAACCTTGATTTTCGAACGTCTCGGTTCTCGACCAATTCGGTTTTCGACCAAAAAATTCGATTTTTTTATGCCTCGGATGACGAAGAAATTTCGGTTCTCGAACAAACTGAGCGCACTTGAATGCACCATTTGACTCCTCTCGCCTTCCTTACACGAGGAAGTGACGCTTCCTCGTGTTGCTTTCTATTGTGAGCAGACGTGTTCAGTAAACATTTTGATTTTAAAAAGAGCGTGGTTTCGGTTTTCGAACAGCCTTCTGGAACGGATTATGGACGAAAACCGAGGTTTGACTGTATATATATATACATATTCCCCCATTCATCATCATGGTGTGATTTATAGGATACAAGGTCTGCATTTTCTTCCCCCAAAGGTATCATCGTATTTTTTCCCCCTTCATCTTATTGACTGAAAAAAAAAAAGTGTCTAGCAACAAACAAGTGACTCTGTATTTTCACTTTCTTAGGCAGCACCAAAGCAGCACCGAATTACACTTTGTCAATTCATGTAGCGGATCCGTACATGAGCCAAACGAGCACAAATCCAATGCTAATCTCTGCTGACACTGCAGGTCGTCATACCTTTATGCTTTGACACAATAGCATTGTGTCGGCCACTTGAAAATGGCCGATCTCCTGCTTAATCATTGGCAGAGAAACATAGTGTGGGAGCAATATAATGTAAAATAGCTGTACAATATCAGGAGAGTGTTCAGAAATTCCCAACAGATTGCCCACAAACACATTTTCAGAAATGGGCAGCTCACAAAAACACGAACTCACCTTTGTATATTAATTACTGTTATTAATGTCATGGAACCAAAGTTCAACAATCACTGACCTCCTGTCGTCTCGTAATGTGTTCAGGCCAAATTAATATTTACTTCAGCTTCACAGAAGTTGTGTTTTTGAGTAACACAGCTGCCATCTTTACACAAATAGCAAACCTGCCATTGAATTCCCGCCAGTGTTGTCTTTCCTTCTGTCATCACAATGTGCAAAATACGGCTGTGTGGAAATAGAAGACTGACTTTCGAGTGGGCCCCCTCGGCTAGCCCAAAAACAACCCCTCTGCTCCCGCACGTGAACGACCTTTTCCCAGAGAGTCGGAGGACATTTGTCTGTGTTCTTTGACTTCACGTGTCAGCCCACCGGACGCATTTCTCAAAACATTTCAGTAACCTTCTCCATATTCTTGGTTCGATATATGCCCATTCGTGGATTTCTTTTTCCCCCATCTGAGGGAACCTATCCTCTGTTATCCTCATGAAAGGCTCACTGATTCATTGACCTATTCATTCTTTTGTGGAAAATCTTGCGGCATCTTTTAGTCAGACCTCATATGATGGCATCTCTTGGCAATTACTGACCTTTTTTAGGTGGCTGTCTATTAATCTCAGATTTTCACGAGGATCAGTGCCCACTGTATCAGTTGCGCTATGAAAGAGTCTGATTTATTTATTATTATTCTTATTATTATTATTTTTTTAAAGAATAATCGCCTAATCTGCATCCTGACATGTCTTTTTCTCCTCAGATGTATTATGTCCAAACATGAAGGTACACCCTGATCGCTTTAAACAGGATAGCTATGGCCTTCAGCAAGTTCCAGGTAAGTGTAAAAAAAAAACAAACACACCAAAAAAAAACCAGAACATTGTTGTCCTAAAAGTGAGAGTGAATTTCTAGTCAGTAATAAATATTATGTACAGAATGAAATTATGTCAGTCACCAGGGACTTGCGGTCAGAAAAATGTTGGACTGTACTGTGAGATTGTCCCTACTTTTCACATTAATCCTTTCTCCGAACACTTGGACAGCATTTCTCCAGAAAGTTTGGATGTTGTTACAAGAGTGTCTTTCGGGGGGGTGGGGTGATGCTAGTTCCTGTCTAGATCTCCCACCCACGTACATCGTCAAAGAGAAAAAGCAGATGTACAGACTGTTTGCACTCCTGCTCCGTTTGTGGGATGAGGTCGTGGAGTTAGATTTTTTGCAGTGGAAATATTGGCAATTAGTATTCAACCACTCGTAGTAGTCTGTTTCCCGTGGAGGCCCAGTTCTATTCCTTATTCCCTAACTCGGCCCATGGCTGGAGTTTTTTTTTTTTTTTTCAGTTTATGTTGCGAGATTTTGCACAGGTAGAAGTGGGCGTGATGGGGTATTTACACCTTTGTTTGCAGGCGTGGGATGGAAGTAGTAATTTGCAGGCAAATTCGAGTGGCATCCCTCATTTGCATCGAAATCAGGGCGGTCCAAGCATAGTATGTCATGTTTGAAATTGCGGAACAGAGAGAGACTCGCTGGGGTTCGTGCATGACGTTAGCAGGTAAACTGCAAGCTCTCCCATTGTGGTTGATGTCGTCCACCATGCATGTGACGGGGCCAATTGGGGACCGCTTTGCGCTCCCCTATCGTGTGTGCGCCTTTCTCAAAAATCGACGAGGGTGCTATTGAAATACTTTTAAGATAATAATGATTAGAATCTTTTCAATCAATTGACCTATACAATGATTCAGAGGGATTCTCCCATGCTGGAGTCATATGTATGAATGAAATTCAATGACAGATTTGCAGATATTCCTGGGCCTCGAAAGGTACGCCCACTTTGGCATCCACTGAATTCAAAAACAGCCTCAACTCAATAGTTCCCACTGAGGGCTGGTGTGGAATATGAATCGTTCTCTGTCACGATCTTTGTACCCCGTGGTGTACAATCCCAGAGTGCAGTCTGCACTTCGTCCAGCTGTGCTGGGCTCCAACCCACCCACTGCCCTGAATAAGACATTTTTTTATAGAAAATGCACGGAGCTGCTCTTACCAACATTCCTCTCAATCCCCCTGTCAGAAAACATGATCAGAACTTTAAATCTGAATCACTTGGTTCAGATTTTGCTCATGAAAACTTCCCCAAGAAGCAGAAGGAAGAAGGTGTAACGTCACAGCAATGTATCAGATCGTGACGACCGAGACAACTTGCGGCTTATTCCGGATTTTTATTCACCGCCGGGCATCTGGTCGGACCCTTTCGTCTGAACGTACCGCGGTGCAAATATTCACATCTGCTCCCGTCAAAAAAAACGTCACCATGTCTACCGGTCCATGAACCCTCTGGCATTTCCCAAAGATCCCCCCCCCCTGCCCTCGCCACCAATGGTCGTTTTCGTAACCGTCCAAAATAACTTTCTGACTTGATTATACAGGACGCATCGCCAGTCTAAATTACAACTCTGTGCAACGATGGCCTCCAAACAACCACGCAGAGGCAGCGTGGTGTGCGAGTGCGCACAATGCAAGCTGGTGACCGAGGAGCAGGCAAGCCAGCTATGCATGAGCAGAGCTCTGTGCCTAAAACAATAGTAATGGGGTCAAATCAGACAGCTGGAAACATTTATCTTGTTCGTGTTTTACCAAAAAGGACAAAAAGCAAAAGTGCTAGGAAATAGAATGGTAATCATACATTCATCACATTAATGTTGCTGTTCGTTTTTCATTTACATCTGATTGTTTTGCTGAAGTAACATACTTCACACAAACATAGTAACAGTAAAAAAAAAGGTTGTCTGTCTGCAGGTGTTGCTGCAGCATTTGTTTTCAATTATCGGTTTCTTGAAGCATTTTAACGACTCCAAAGAGAGTCTCATCGTTAGCCCGTCAATAGCGTTTCCCATGATGTGTTAGTGTTAATTGGACTTGCATCAGGCGAAGTTGTTTGTTTTAAATCAACTTTGTTTGATGTTTACTTTGACTCAAAACATTCATTGGTCCTCTTTCAGAAATTGCTTGTTGAAATCTAATCCTTTGTAGCCCTGCCGTATACTAATGATTAATTTGTACTGATGTGATGGTCTACTTTCAAAAGAGTTTGCGAAATGTCCTTCAGGTCATCTGGATAAACTCGCCGCGGCCATCATCAGGCGTCGCCATAGCTGCAGCGTTTGTTTATTGTACGAGGGAGTGTCGCCTTCACGCCACACGAATGTATGGTCTGTGGCCACGCCACTTCAAACGTCAAACATGCGCACACGTGCACTTAAAGACTGCCATTTGGGGATTGCACCAGTGATAGTGACTCGTTTTTTCCTCTCGTTATAACACGCAAGCCAACATTTGACTCTGTCTCACTGACATCCATATAAATCCTTACTTGACCTCAGTGCTGGAGTGACGTCTGTGTGCTTCTTTTTTTTTTACTGTGTTCTCATGCAGGCTTCGACCTGATGGACTACTTCAGCGTGAGAGATATTCTGGGCACCAGACTTGATGAGGGTCAGAGTGCGTACGTTCGGCTTGGCACCATGCCGATTGTGCAGCAGACAGAGTAAGTCGCCGGATTCAAGAAGTCGTCAGCCATTTTGGTTTGAAGCAGCAATTGTCATGTGTCCAGCATCGTATATGAACTTGGACAAAGTCCTTCTAAGGTCGAGTCTTTTTGGTGGTCCTGGACATTTGTTCAAATGAAAATGCAGTCAAACCTCGGTTTTTGTCCATAATCCGTTCCAGAAGGCTGCTCGAAAAACGAAATTGTTCGAAGACTGAAACCACGCTCTTTTTAAAATAAAAATGTTTACTGAACATGTCTGCTCACAATGGAAAGCAACACGAAGAAGTGTCACTTCCTCGTCTACCCGAGAAAGCGTCACTTCCTCGTGTAAGGAAGGCAAGAGGAGTCAAATGGTGCATTTAATTGGATTCGAATTGGCCGAGAACCGAGACGTTCGAAAAGCCTCGGTTTTCGAACGTCGCGGTTCTCGTCCAATTCGATTTTCGACCAAAGGTTTTGAGTTTTTTATGCCTCGGGTGACGAACAAATTTCGGTTCTCGACCAAACTGAGCGCACTTGAATGCACCATTTGACTCCTCTCGCCTTCCTTATGTTGTGATGTTAAGTCATTCAAAATGCAAACTGTTTACTCTTGCTAAATTTTGGTTTAAGCAAGTTGCCCAGAGATCTAAAACATCTAGTACGGCGATGTGAAGTAAAAGAAATTGGGCTGCTCTTCTGACTCGCTTTGGATTGCATGTTTTGCAGTTTAACATCCCGGAGATCTATTTGGCTTCATCCATTTTATTAGTCCCTCGGGGGACTTATCGGGCGTCCGACTTACACGTCGGTTAGAAATACACACAATGCGCAAACAGGGTCCAATAGTCTCAGGTCGACCCCTCTGACTGCTATTTGGAGACAGAAAAATGTGATTAGTACATAGTCATTAGAGACGACACTAATACTACGTGTCAGACGGCTATTATTTGTGATAATGCAAAGTGTGCTTTCTTTCCGTAGAGACGTGTTCCCTCAGGGGCTGCCGGATGAGTATGCCTTTGTAACAACGTTCAAATTCCGGAAAACCTCAAGACGAGAAGATTGGTACCTCTGGCAAATCTTTGACAAATATGGAATCCCACAGGTGGGTCAGCAAACCCCAATATGCAACCAATGGTTCTATTTTTAGGTGTTTGGCAAATGATGAGGTCAACTCAGGTTAGGATCAGCTCGCAAGTGTACCTTGATTATTATTATTAATAAGAAAACGTGACATGGTTTCCACATGTCAAACTAATTACAGTCAAACCTTGGTTTTCGTACATAATCCGTTCCAGAAGGCCGTTTGAAAACCGAATTTTCCAAAACCGAAACCACACTCTTTTTAAAATAAAAATGTTTATTGAACACGTCTGCTCACAATGGAAAGCAACACGAGGAAGCGTCACTTCCTCGTCTACCCAAGAAAGCGTCACTTCCTCGTGTAAGGAAGGCGAGAGGAGTCAAATAGTGCATTCAAGTGCGCTCAGTTTGTTCGAGAACCGAAATTTGTTCGTAATCCCAGGCATGAAAAACTCGAAATTTTTGGTCGAAAACCGAATTGTCCGAGAACCGAGACGTCCGAAAACCGAGGTTTGACTCTAGATTTAATGCGAAGGCAGTAAATGGAGTTTAGTTTCGTGTAAATCATTATATTTAAAGGTTGCTATATTACATTAATTCCTAATTGTTTTACATTTTTATTTATACATTTACATACATTTACATTGCGGGACAAATAAAGGTTTTCTTATTCTTATTCTTATTAGAAATTCCTTCAAGCACATTTTATGTCTTGAATCGAATTTTCTCAAATTATTTTTAAGGGTTGCTCTGATGAAATGATTTCATTCAACAACATTTTCACAATTTATACATACCATTGATACACTTATGTTTAAATTGTATGCGCTAATGACTCACAGAGCAATTAAAATGAATTTCAATGAAACCGAAAAAAAATAAAGGAAAATAAAGATGCGCACAGCCTCGATATAATCTGTCAATGAATTCTGCATTAATGACGGCCCCCCTAGCATCAGGTTGCTGTCAACACAGTCCTCCGTCTATCTTGTCAGGTGTCTATCAGGCTGGATGGTGACAACAAGGCGGTGGAGTACAACGCTGTGGGGTTAACCAAAGACGCCGTGCGAGCTGTGTTCAGGAACTCCGAAGTGGACAACCTCTTTGACCGCAACTGGCACAAAATAGCCCTGAGCGTGCAGGCCAAGACCGTGTCTCTCTACCTGGACTGTAAACACATTCAGACGCTGCCCATTGGCGACAGGGAGGACATCGATATCCAAGGAAAGACGGTCATTGGGAAGAGGTTGTATGACAGCGTGCCAATTGATGTGAGTGTCTCTGCAAAGTGTCATCAGTCTCCCTAGTCGGTAGTGTCGCTCATGTGTCTCTTCACCCCCCCCCCCCCCAGTTTGACCTCCAGAGGATGGTTATTTACTGCGACTCCAAACATGCCGAGCTGGAAACCTGCTGCGATTTACCCAACGGGCCTGTGAGTACACATCAATGGAATTTCGCGTGGATTTAGTTATTTTTGGCCTCTTTTTGACACACTGGTTAGTGTGGCTTCGAATGAAATATTGCGATATCTAATAATATCATGACATGCAGTTCCCCCTATAACCACAGCTCATATTTTCGAACCATGCTGCTCGAGCATGAATGCTGATCTCAGGATGACCTTTTTGCACGTCCCCAAAGAATTTTTGGAATACATATATCCATTTTCTCGAGCCGGGGTTGCGAGTGAGTGTTTCCCCAGCTGATTTTGGGCAAGAGGCGTCGCAGCTTAGACTGGCAATAATTTTTGAGAAGCTTTCTGGCCATCCCACTGTTCCAATGCATGATACGATTTCAACTCTCGAAACAGGATCTGTTCCTGAATTCAGATTGTAGAATATTATTATCATCAGCTTGAAGCATTTCAACAACCTGAGGTCAGTACGGCTAAATCTTCATCACTCAGGATCCCTGCGCTATAAGTTTGGTGTTCACATCAGTGGTGGTAGTAGCAGGCCTTTTGCTGCATCTTGTATATATCACTCGTATATGATGCATTTGAAGCATTGAGATGGAAATTAAATTTCTCATGGCTATTGACCTGCAGTCTGGGACAGACATGTTTTTTGTTCGGTCTCAATCTTGCGCTGTCAATTGATGAGCCATTATCCAAAGGTGAATGATTGTCTCAACTTGGCCGGAGATTATCTAACAACCTGTCAGGTCTTGGTCAAAGTCAGCTGGTAGACTCCAGCCCACCCGCAACCCGAATGATGTCAAATGGTGTAGAGAATGGATGGGTAAATAATAATGCGTCATTGAAATAAGGTACTGTGTCTCATTCTAGTGCCCTAAGAAGGTTGTGACTGAGGCTCCTCCTATCGCGATCCCCACCCCGACGCCCACTACAGCTGAGCAGCAGAGGGGCCCCCAAGCCAACTGCTCCTGCCCTGCTGGAGACAAGGTGAATGATTTCTTTCCTTCTCTCCGTCCCCCTGGCTTGTACTCCCACAACGCTTCCTCTTTAACGGCTTTTGATTCCTTGCAGGGAGAGGCTGGTGCACCTGGCCGTGCAGGTCTCACGGGTGAAAAGGTCTTCCACCCCTAGTTTGTAGTCATAGTTTGTTAAACACGTTCATGGTTCCGTTTCACTGTGTTGGGGCTACTTTTACAGGGCGAAACCGGCCTTCGAGGTGCCACTGGTCTTTCGGGCCTCAAAGGAGAAAAGGGAGAAAGTGTATGGAAAAACTCAAACTTGGTTCAATTCATTTTAATGTCAAACACACAGGTCATTTCAGACTGCATGCTTTCCTTCTGGCTTTCTGCCAGCCTCGATAATAATTAATCCTTGTTGATTAATTATTTGCAGGGCAACATCATCTCAGGTCGAGGTGAGAAGGTAAGTAAACCTGTCGCTAATGGCGCTGCGTGGGGCTTATTAACCATTCTGTTTGTCTATGAGCATGCACACTAATTTACTGCGTGTGTGTGTGTGTGTGTGTGTGTGTGTATAATATCTAGCTAGCTAGCTATCCATCCATCCATCCATCCATCTATCTATATGTATGTGTGTGTGTGAGTGTGGGAATACTGCATGAAAATCTACATGTACTACATCGCCGTTCATTTTTGAATGCATGATTTTTTTTTTTTGTCTCCGCCATAGCTCCGTGCAATTTGTTGCTTAAACTGCAAACATTGTGACATAGGTCAGCTCTGCACTGCGGTTGAAAAACACAGCAATTTCGGTCGTTGCGTTGCAAGGGGGGAACGTGAATTCATCCCGCTTTCATTGCCTCTAATTGCACCTTTCAGTGACTCATTCACAAGGGCAATTCCCCTGTGAAGCAATGTTGTTTTAAGTAATATCATTTAACAGCGTAGACGGTCTTTATCCTAATCTCGGATGAACGAAATGACGTGTGTTCAAATTATATACATGCACTGTACAGCATGTTCAATTGCTTTTTTTAAATTTCGCTTACAGTGTGATTTTAATGCCATTACTTTCAAAGGTTTTCTCCTTAAAGGTTTAGTTACTTACTACCGGATATGGTCAGTGCTGCAGATCATACCCACAAAGAACCTCTTGAAATTACCATATCCCGAGCAGGCTCAAATAAATAATCCCAAAACTGAGTTTCGACCGTAGGATACCAAGTCCAAGCACAAATAGTAAATTATGCCTGGACCACTGTGTGTCCTGGTCAAATGTTTCTTAGTTTTGTCTGTGTGTGTGTGTTTTTCTAACATTTTGTGTCCAAGAATATACCGTAACTAATCAATTAACTGACCAAGCTTTCTTTTGTGGCGCTAACAGGTTGTGACAGCACGCCCTCGCCACCCTGCATGCTCGAGCGTTGCTCCTCGTAAATAACAAGTATTTTCTTTGACCAGGGTGATAGAGGCAACATAGGGCTGATAGGTGCTCCCGGACAAAGAGGAGAGAAGGTCTGGCATTCCTGAACCTGGACTCATAGCGGATTTGCTTTCTGACTCCAAACAGTTCGCCGACTGGTTCTAACTTTGTGTTTTTAATGACATGACAGGGAGCCAGCGGTTTTCCCGGTGTCGATGGTCTATCTGGAGAAAAAGTAAATACTTGTTGTGGGAACATATTTTGCGAATAAAGTGAAATCTATACACTTTTTATCTTTTGTTAGGGAGAGGCTGGGCGAACTGGCCATCCGGGACTTCCTGGTCTGATTGGAGAAAAGGTGGGTGATTCGCTCCCACTATAGATTCCATTCACAGTGTGGTGTTGCCTAATACAATAATACATATTTACGTTTCAGCATTTTTATTTTTATTTATTCATTTTTTTAATTTTGGGGGATGGGAGGTACCGTTCTTCAATCAATTATTTTTTTTTTTAGATAAATGTGCAAACAATTAGTGCTTTGGCACCATCTGGTGGCTGCTAGGTGCCAAGGAAACAATTTGAAGTGAGCTGAGGAGCTTCATTTGGACAAAAGTAATTCTTTGCCTCCATCTTGTGGCATCTATAGGCAATGACAGACAGTACCTTTTCTTATTTGTTCTCAACGTCTATTAAAGTGGATCACGGCTTAGTTACAACAGGAAAATGCGGGTGCCCATGTGAGACGAGTTGAGAACCAGCGATGTAGTTATTATATGGACATCTATCATGTTGACTCTAAAATTGATCTCATCATGTTGTTGCTATACAATGTAGGGCGTTCAAGGTGATGCAGGCTATCCAGGAGCGCCAGGACTAAAAGGTGTCACTGTGAGTGTCTGCACTTACTCACTGTTAAGTCATAAACATCAACATGTTCTAAAATTTCACCAGATTTCTTTTTCTCATAGGGTGACGAGGGGAAAAAAGGTGAAAAAGGATCAACAGGATCAAGCGTAAGTGATGCTGTATTTGTACCACGCTTCACATTGGCACATTTTCCCGGATGTGTTTGAATAAGGCTCATGAATTGAGGAAATGTCAGATAAACGGCCACAATAATGTTAATAATTACAAAGAAATCATGTGCACAATTATCTGGATTAGCATCAAAATAGTATTCTTTAATAACACTGTTAAAAATAAAAGTGAACTCAAAATTTCAAGGCAACCAACTTCGCAAACATTCGAAGTTGGGCGATTCAACTCAATGTTTTGCTGTTTTAAAAGCATGCACTTTTATTTTGAAGTATGGAAAATGCCCCAAATTGTCACAATGTTGCTTGCTATTAAGTACAATTTTTTTTTTTTTTCAATGGAGCTACACATTTACTATTCGTACCACAAATGTTTACTTACTTGGCTTGCCCTCCTGCTTCCACATTTTATTTTTTGGAGTAATCACCCCACAAAATATGAAATCCTATTAAGTTTCTGTGGGAACAGGTTCCCTGTCCATGCATCTGGTTAAACGATGAAGGTGTTTGGTTAAATCAGCACACATGGTCATTCCTGAGGACTCATAGTGAACATGTCCTCAGTCATCTTATTGAAAGCGCAAACAGAGGGACATAAAATTGCACAAACAGATGTGACTTCTGAGATTCACTCATCCCGCTTCCTGTCTGCTTCAAATGTGGGGGCTTATTTTGGCTCCAGTGCAGCTAATTCCCGAAACCCACAGATAATTTGTTGACATCTCGAGCTTCCGCAAGCATCAAGAACACCTCAATCGCACATCGCGCACATCACGGTGATCCCAGAAGGGACAAGCCACCTGTCTGTTGCCCACTTAATCTTGACCCTTGGTTCGAATAACAATTGGTACAGAAACCTTGGACGACTTTGTCACATGGCAACAAAGATGCAAAGCAGGTTGTCGGCAGATTGAAATCCCATCAAAAGCTCCGGCTTGACACGATCAGCACAGGCTGCCTGTCGTTCAAACTGCAAGTCAGCAAATTCTTGGGGCTCAAAAGTGGGGAAGTACTAGAGAAAGTGATGAAGAGACTTGTTGACTATTCTCATCTCTCTCTCTGTGTGGAATGATTGCTCTTCTGTTTTAATTCTGAAAAGGCCTTTTCACCAATGGTGCCAATTTCAAAGTTCCCACACAAGCCTGAGGAGCCACTGGTTTGGATGATCGACATCTACAACATGATAGCACACAGAATTAAAAATACGCCGTAACCTGCAGCCCCTGTTCAAAATGAATACAGTACAATGTTGCCTCATATTTCGTTAGATTTATTTATTTTTGGTCAGGCCAGAGCTTTAAAAGTATTACTTTGGAACATCTACTTAATGTTGAAGTGAGTTAAGCTTCATGTCGTGCTTTGTCGCCATCTTGTGTGCATCTTTGTGCCATGTAACCATAAGGTGATTGAAGTGAGTTGAGGAGCTTCAAGTAGTGCTTTGCAGTCATGACCTGACATTATTTTATGAATGGCAACTGCTGTATAGACAAGTTTACAACTATACCTTCTGCCATCTAGTGGAAGAGATTTTAATAATTTTTTTCTGGTCACTGTACATTGCTAGCATAGAAAGATGAACACGGAAACATTATTTGTGGTCAATAGATAATGATTTTTGGACCGATTGAGATCAAATGGATTATTTTATTGGCCAGGCAATGTAAATGTATTGCAAATGGACATGTAAACTTTTTATGGAAAACAAATATTTGAAAGCTCCTCTCTTTTTAGGGTGAGCGCGGTTTGGATGGATTACCTGGAAAACCTGCCATTCGCGGCAAAGATGTAAGTTTTGTGCTAAGACTGAAAAGATTGGTTTTGTATTATCATCATCATGATATTTTTCTCTGAAATTGTTCAGGGCTTGAGGGGAGAGGCTGGCTTGCCTGGGGCCAGTGGGGTGAAAGGTGATAAGGTAGGCCCCCCCCTGCTCCAACTAAAAAGCATCATAATTAATGTCACGATGCACATCTATAAATCATTTCATAAAGGTGTAACCGGTTTTTAAAGTATGCGTGTAAACACTCCAGACATTCCTCTGTCTCTTTGTACCAAGTCAGCACGCTCATTTGTCTGCCTGAAATGTGAAACGCACAACCAGCATGCATTGCAGTTGGAACCCTTATGACTACAGTTATCGTGAACTACTCGTTATCATGTCGCCCGAGGAAATTTAGGAGTTCTTAATTTTGATGGGCTCTTTATTCCTCTGGGAATTGTGTCACAGGGAGAGCGAGGAATCCCCGGATTACCTGGTGATGTGGTAAGTGCCAAAACACATGCAACACACACAAAAAATGATATTGTAAACACTTTAATTTCATTTTACAAATGGACCAAATATCCCTTTTTTCTAGTACCAAAAAGACGGTCTACGGGGAGGAAAGGTGAGTTACAATATAATCTGGGAAGCATATTAATAAATATTTTGCTATGTACGAAATAGTAATACTAAAATAACAGGAATTGTTTTTTGTTTTTTTCAATATTACATGGGTCCCTTCAAGGACATATTTCAAAGTTTTTTAAATAGCACACTCAAGTCAAACGACAATGAATGTATTTTTAATGAATCAACAAAACATGGCGCAGTATTTCGACAATTTTGAGGGTGGGGAAAAAAATTTGAAAAAAGGTCAGGAGGGCCACTGTTTATTACCCCTCAGCGCCATGTTTTTGTTTCATTAAAATATGCAAATACATGCTAATGATTTGACCAATTTCAGGGAGAACTTGGGCTCCCAGGGCTTCCGGGGGCTGACGGCCCACCCGGACCACCTGTAAGGATTTATTACTTTCTACTCGCATGTTTCCTTTGGGCTGTTATGATGGAGAAATGTTCGGATGCATGCCGTGTGATGGGTCTCATCAAGGCAGTGTTGTCACCAACTTTTCTGCTCCAAAGGGTCCCCCAGGACAACAGGGGATACCAGGGGAACCTGGGGAGTTTGGACAACGGGTAAGAATTGTGTTTTCATAGGCAAGGTCTCGCATATTCCTGAGTTTCGCCATAGGTAACCTGTTCATGCATTATTCAGTGAGACCGAAGGGAAATCTCTGAAAAATATTCATAATATTCACCATGAATCCTGGGTCCACACTTTCATCCAGATCTGCGCCTTCCACCAACAACTAAAACATTCCCTGGTTGGTTCCTTCTAAGACCATGCTTCGCAGGGGAAATAAGCTAATTGCTAACAAACAAACAACCTTCCCAGCTCCGGTTGGATGATTCTTCTCTCCCGAGATGTTTTCCAGCGAGCCAAACATATGGCCCGTGTCAGGTGGCAGCATTTAATCTCGTTGCTAAATGAACCGTAGCCCAGCGAGACGATTTAGAAAGCCTCAATGTTAATTCTTTGCGCTAATTAATGAGCAGTGTGTTGCTTTTATGTAGCATCCTCCCATAACAGCTTATTTTTAGGTCCCACTGGTTTTCAGTTAAAACACTGACAATACTGTAGTAACTTCCAAAAAACAAATGAAGACAGAGACGTCCTCAAATTGTAGCACGGGGCTCCCTCTAGAGGTAGGTGAACTCGTGACTGCCTAACTACAGTTTAGTTGTATTTAAGTTTTTAGTGCAATAGATTGCAATTCAATCTTCAAGAAATCTTTGTTTTTAAGACTTTATTTAAGCACAGATTTAAAAAAATCTAATTTCTATTTTCAATCCGTTTTAATCCAATCATGAATTAAGTACATTTTTTTGTTCCAATACTTATTCAAACTGTACATAATGTTACAAAAAAAAAGAAGGGTACTTTTGTTTTTTTTTAAAGTGAGCACCAGTAATCTAGACTACTGAGAGCTGTCGTTTTCACATATTTGAAAATATGCTACAACTGTTGTACCTGCCCTACTAATGTAGGTTAATCATTGTTACACTTCTTCAGCAATAATGTATTTTTCCATCTTAATTCTTTCCTCCTAATTTGTCTTCCAGGGAAAGAAAGGTGAAAGTGGATTGCCTGGAGTGGATGGACTCCCCGGACCCATCGTAAGGACGTGTTTCGTTTTCATACCATTAAGCGATGAGCAAGAACACTGGAGTTTGATTTCATATTTTAAGAGTGCGGAACGCTCAATGATTCAAAGCGGAGTAAAAAATGATTTGCTTCTCTCAAGGGCATCATTAAGCTTTAAATGAACCTTTCGGATTGTGTCAAGTTATTTTCCTGCAAGCTCTCACCTATAATTTTTATTCAGGTTGTAAATGTTTATTTTGCAGGGTCCGCAGGGTCCGCCGGGACCACGGGGGAACAATGGCAACACTGGACCGCCTGTAAGCAAAATATAATTGTGTTTTTATAGTTTTATATTTCTAAGACACATTATATACCTGACTCGTTTGTTTAATAATTTCCCTTTCATTATTAAGGGTCTGCCAGGTGAAATTGGATTTTCCGGCAAACCTGGCGAGGCAGGAAAGCCTGTGAGTTTAATTTAAATTATTGAATATCATTGAATGAACACTGTAATATTACATTTTTGCGACCCTGCCTGTCTTCCATCCATGACCTTCAAAAGGGTGCTCCTGGTAAAGATGGCCTGGACGGTCTTCCTGGGAATGATGGTGCTATGGTTAGTATCATTTTAATTCCAATTACTTTGTATGTATATCATTTGTAGAGGTACTGTGTGACATCTTAATGAAGGTACGATGTTTTTGAAGGGGCCCAGAGGAGAGCGCGGAGCAGATGGTTTTCCTGGCAAAGCCGGACCAAAGGTAGCTTTTTTTTTTAAATGTAACTTTTTTTAAATTTAAATATGACTTTTCCACATGCAAATCTCACAATGTGAACCCCCTCAACAACTCTAAGGGAGATGATGGGCCTCCTGGACCAAGAGGACCTCCGGCGGAGAGAGTAAGTGGATGGATTGTTTTTCTGAAAGTTTTTTTTTTTTAATATGTTTGGAAATTAAATGTATTGTTTTGAATCAGGGATTGGCTGGCCCACCTGGTGTAGCTGGTGCTGATGGAGCAAGAGGAGAAAGGGGAAGTCCTGTATGTATAAATATAAAAAAGAAAAATAAATTAGCTCTCAAACTTCAATTAAACTTTGTGTAAAAAAAAAAAAAATAATCCCAGATCTAATTTTTAATAACCATTTATTCTATTTTACTGTATTCATTAGGGTGACAGGGGTCAGGATGGACCACTGGGCCCAAAAGGTGAAAAGGGTGACAAGGTAGAGAAGCTCTCATCATTTAACTGATGGTGCACATCTCCATATGATGCTCGTATTGCTTTAATTAATTTCACATTGTTGTCTTCTTTTCCTGCTCCCAGGGTGAAGGAGGTGCCAGGGGACTGCCCGGCATACCCGGAAATGTAAATTCAATTTCATAATAGCAAGATATATATGTTTACATCATGCTGTGGCTGCCGCTGCTCAACCCGCATTGTGTTTTATTGTTTTTGTTCCTGATTGTAAAGTGTCCTTGGGTGTCTTGAAAGGCGCTTATAAATAAAATGTATTATTATTTGACACCTATTTGGAATATTTTTGCTTTACAGGTAGCAAGTGTCATTCCTGAGCCGGGTGAACCTGTAAGTTAATTCTCAATACAACATGAAAAGAAAACCAAAGATCCACCCAGAATGGATTTATGAAATATTTAAGAGGGTATTTCAGTGTTCCTTCCTTCCCTGTTATGGTCATTTAAGATCACACACATTGACTTTGTTGTATCTCGAAGGGAAATCCAGGAGAAAAAGGAGAGAAAGGGGACCAAGGACAGACTGGAGAAGTGGTGGGAATTTCTCAATACATATTTTTATATTTCAGGCTTTTTTTTTTCCCTTTGACTTTTGTTGTAGAGTGTGATACAAAACTACATATTGCAATGTGCAAAAGTATCCACTAGATGTCACTGAAGATACGATAAGAACGTTACGCGTCTATACACAGCTGGACAACTGAGATGATTGTCATATTTAGTAAGAATATTCTGCATATCGTATACATTTTAAAATCATGGATAACCTTTTTGGAACAGTTTAAGATTTTTTTTTCAAATCACAAATGCTGAGCTTTATTTAAGGTCTATCCTAAAAGTTGGATAAACAGCCTAAATAAATGACAAAGAAAAAAATGTCATTACTCAAGTAAATCAGCCCTGTTAATAAATATACTTTTCTGAAGGGCCCGAGAGGATTACCTGGTGAGCAAGGCTTTAAGGGTCCAGCTGGACTACCGGTAAGACTGGAATAGTTAAGACACAAAAGCAATTTATTAGATGGATGGATTAATCAATCCCTCAATTGATCGTATTTGATTTCTCCTATTGGTAGGGTGCAAATGGGGACACAGGACCTCAAGGAGAGGCAGGACGTGTTGGGGACCCAGTGAGTTGAATGGATTTGAAGTGAGAAGACCAAAGATATCACATAATACAGTAACCACTAATGTGTTTGCTCCAGGGGCCTCCTGGTGTAGCTGGTCCTCAAGGCCCTCGCGGGCTACCGGGCAACTTGGTAGGTCCACATGACCAATTTGCTGTATACTGTGTGACGAGATTCAAGTTTACCATGTTTCAATATATGTTGTTTTTTTTTGTGTTTGTTTGTTATATATTTTATTTTAGGGTTTACCAGGTATCGCCGGGCTTCCTGGTCCTGTTGGAGAGAGAGGAGACAAGGTCACATACTTCAATTTCATGTGCTCTGATATGTTTGTATCGGTGTTGCAATACGGCATACGGCGGGGGTCACTGATATTTTTGTAACTAAGAGCTGCTTCTTGGATAACGATTCATGTGAAGGGCTACCAGTTTGATCCACTCTTCTGGATTATCAAATTACCCAAAAGGAAGTTGTGAAGACTTATTATATAATATTGCATCATTTTACAGTACTTATGATCAAGCAACTGAAATATTATTAACAATCACACTAAACAATTCATGGTTTTTTTTTGGTTAGCGTGATACAATCATAATCATATGTTTACCAACTATGTATTTTCTTTAGGGCGAGTCGGGCAAAGCAGGGCAGGCAGGTCAACGAGGACCACCCGGGGAGCCTGGTTTGATCGGACCGCCAGGACCAGCAGGGAAAGGAAAAGATGGACTTCCTGTAAGAAATGCGTTCACAAGTTTGTGTTTAGATTGGTAATTAACGTGTTTGTAATCATTACCCTCGAATTGAACGCGTTCCATCTGTATCATATACGTTTCTGGAAATGATGATTGAATACCGGTATGTATTTCTGAGTAAATGTTAATGTAACAGCTTTTTACTGGCTTCAGCTCTTGCGGAAAGTCTCTTTTCTTTCGCATGTGTTGTGCTTGTCAACATGCACTATCTGGCATACATGTTGAACCACAACACAACAAGCCTGAGTTGGCACATTTTGTGCTGCGGCGCAACGTGTGTCTACATCCTCCAACCTCAGAGCTGCTGACGGAGGCGTGGGCAAACAGGAAGCACGTTTAGTTTTCATGTATTTATTTCATTCTTCTTTTTACAGCAGCCAGGTGTGGCCCTGAGGCCTCCCTCTTGCAGTTTATGTGCATGTAGAATGAACTCGTACACACTTTCTAATGCCTCATGATTTCATCTTAGGAGGTTTATATGAGGTGTTTTTATTTCCGAGATGTTTAATTGACGTTATTTGTGATATGACAGGGAGAACCAGGACCACGGGGAAATGAAGGACCCCCAGGGCCAAAGGTAATGAGAAAGAAATACAGTGGTACTTGAACTTACAAGTGACTTGAAGTTTTCTGAAATACAAGCCACAGTTTGTTTTTTTTTGTTTTTTTTTAAACTTGTGAGCAAACGTGTGATTTGACAGCGAGATGGTGGCAGCAAGCTCAACACAACTAATTTCACAAAATGCAGCAGTTTGGCAGATTGTGAGCTTTTCTTCAGAAGAGAGAATTCAAGCTGTTTGTGCAAGTTGATGTTGATCGTCACACTAAACATACAATTACATATTGTGTATTTAAAAACAACCACAGAAGTCTGACATTTGAATACTAATAAATGATGAATGGGCTAACAAAACTAGCATTGATGTTTCTGTGGTTATAGTATAAATACAACATGGGGTTGGAACAGATTAATCTCCATTTATTTTTTGTGAGAATTTCTGATATTCATTGTACAAAACATGAAATTCACTTAAAAACAATCGTGAGTGAGGCTGAGGAGAGTGGCATAAGCTTGCTTTGTGTGTCTTTTAGGGCCCCCCAGGGTCAAGAGGAGAGCCAGGGTCACCAGGGGACAGAGGCACCCCAGGGGAAGGCAAAACAGGACCTCAGGTATGATCTCAATACAAGTCAGATTCACTCTACTACGCCGTTGGTGTTTAGAATATCTCCATCATATCTGCCTTTGTCTTTATTACAGGGGACCCCTGGAAATAACGGCAATCCCGGAACACCTGTAAATTTGATTTCTGGTATTGTTCTTGTGAAATTCTGTACATTTTTCTCAATGTTTTTTTTTCCCCCCTCTGATTTTCAGGGCTTGAGGGGCCTACCTGGCGTCCCTGGTCCCGATGGCCCCGCGGGACATAACGTGAGTCCTAACTTGACTCCTTCTTGCATATATATTTTTTTTCAATCAAAATATTGCCTGTCTGGCTAATAATCCTGTACATGTAATCCACCACCTTATTCTCCAATTAGGGACTACCGGGAAGGCCCGGAGAGAAGGGATCACCTGGAGAGCCTGTGAGTATTGATCGAATGAACTCTAAAGCAGTTAATATTTTGTTGTTTTTCTTGCAATGAATGCTGGTAGATGACCGCAATATATCCTAGTGGCCGTCCTCCACTTGACTTTGACACTTTATTTATCATCTCCTCAAGGGAAAAGCAGCAGATCTTTCTGACATCAAACTTAAGGTAGACTCCACTGCTTGCTTGGAGAGAGTTATGTAAAGATAGTGGAGTAAAATTTAAAGCCTCTTTTTGCATCATTTAGGACATCTGCTCAGACTGCCCAGCAGGTCCTACTGGACCAGCCGGTATCCCAGGACTGCCGGGCGATAAAGGACAACATGGACCTCCTGGGAAAGATGGTCAAGATGGCTATCAAGTACGACAGTCATTTGTATTCCGCATTACTCTTAACATCACCTTTCCGCTAATGTAAAGTCAATGGCGTGTGTATTTGTGTGCGCGTGGGTGCATTCATTAGGCCTAAAATGAGGCATGACGTCCTAGTTACTAATGTGTGCTCATCCATCAAAGTACGCTCAAACACAGTCTGCATCATTAGTAGGCCCTCCTCCGGGGGCACTAGTGAGCAATTAGGGCATGCTTAGTCTTCCAGGAAGAAGACTGATTGTCTGCTGTCATTACAGGGTGCACCGGGACTACCGGGACCTCAAGGACCTCCTGGATCTGATGGAGGAAAGGCAAGTTGGCACATTAACACGTTTCCTTATCGCTGACTCTGCCAAATGCTGAATCATATTTTGTTTTGTTTGCTCAGGTAATTGCCCAAACTTGTGTGTCATTTTATTGAAGCAGAAATTTCATCATCAGATTAAAAAATATCCATATTTAATCTTAAAATCAAAATATTGGATCTTTTTTTTAAATCTCGATACATTTTCTTTTCTTTTTTCCTGCCCGGAACTTGTGGGTGGTTCATTCTCATGCAAATGAGCCACTGCACTCCCTCGATAGTGCAGGGCAGGCCTGTTGTTAGCATGATGATTAGGAGCAAAGCCACGGCGTTGTGGCAAGGCTAGTGGCTCTGACAGGCCCAGCGTATGAAGAAAGACGCGAGTACCCATAAAAACTGTCAAGATTGTATTTTCTTTCATGGGCGCATAACTTCATCACTAAGCTGTCAATTTTCCAGTTTGTGTAGCTGATCTGTGTATGTGACATATTGACTAGACACATCACCAAATACAAACATTGCAGCTCTGCATAGCGTTTCTTTTTGTTGTTTCTAACCCAAGCGATTAAAAAGTTAAGTCATGACTTTTTTTGCTTCTGTGTATTTGTCGAAAATGCCTCATCCTGAAAATAAAATATGAAGTTATCAATTTATCCACACAGGGACTTAAAGGTGACCGAGGTCCTTCTGGAATTCCAGGAGATAAAGGAGAAAAGGTTGGCAGAAAAACATGCATTAAAGCAATATTTAGCAGATATGTTTTGATCATTTCTTTATTATGATACTATTTTGCAGGGTCACCCTGGACCTCCAGGCCACCCTGGTCCAGCTGGAATGATGGGCATAGCGGTACATTGCTCTTGCACATCTTTTCTTTCCCCAACATAATTTGCATGCTCCAAATAGTCTCAGAACCAGTACACGTTTGCTCAATTTGCTAACATTTTGTTTGTGTTCAGGGTAATGATGGACAACCTGGTCCACCTGGTCCCCAAGGACCCCCTGGAGAGAAGGTCAGGCCAGAATTATGTTCTCTCCCACTTCTAAAAGCAACGCACAATGTTGCTCTCCAGCATATGGGTCACACTGTGTAATGTGTAAAGCTGAGGTGCCTAGTACTCCATCTTTTTAATGACTCTGTCTGTTTGTTTTTAATAGGGCAAAGAGGGTCTCAAAGGCATCCAGGGTCCACCGGGTCTTCCTGGCATGATGGTAAGAATTATTATGCAAGCATCCAAACTATATACATTCAACTGCAGTGTAGTCATACTGTCTTCATCGGAAAAAAGTATTGTAGTCCTCCTTACTGTCAATGCATTCCACTCAACTGCAGGGTCCACCTGGAAAAATAGGAAAAGACGGTACACAAGGTGAACAAGGAGAACCAGTAAGTAGAACATTTTAGCCTCATTTCATGTCACCTGACGAAGGCTATGATGTTAAAGCCCCCCCCCCCCCCTTTTTTTTTTTTCTTGATGACAGGGCAAACAAGGTGAACCTGGACCACTTGGAAACCCTGGGCTCCGTGGACTCCCAGTAAGTGGCCTCCATAATCCTAACACATGGAAAAGACCACAAAGGCTGCCAGTTCACCACTGTATCTTCCCATTCAGGGCTACAAGGGCCACAGAGGAGAACCTGGTTCTCCTGGGTCAAAGGTAAGCAGAGCAACCACAAGTGCGCTAAAAATGCACACATACATATACACTATGTATTATGTACGGGAGCTACGGCAGTCATTTTAGAATAAAATTTTATTACCGATGACAGAGAGGTGTTTCGAGTCCATCGAAAGAACATAGTCTTGTGCTCTCATCACTTCCACTCCATAAACAAATACAGCCTCAGGCTAGTGGATGTACATTGCCTACATGCATTAACCAATACAATTAGGTATACCTAATTACAATGGCTAATGCTCATGTGTTTGTTCTATACATCGTGGTATAGTGTACACGTCACCTCAGCTATTATTTCATGTGTCAAACAGGGAGAAGATGGAAAGCCCGGATTACCCGGACGGGACGGCAAACCTGGAAAGGAGGTACAGTGTTTTTATTTATATTGTTTTAATGAAGTATATCGCTCTCATGTCTTGTCAGTAATTTCATGTGTATATCAAATACAGAAACGGAAAAGTTGCATTATTTCCCTTCGAGAGAACTCAAGTGGGAAGAAATGAAAACCTTATAATGAATGAATATAGTGGTTCCTCCCAGCTACGCTGTAGCATAGAGATAAATATTGCACCGTAGAAAATCTTGGACTGTTAAAACTACATAAAACCTTCTTCAGGGTGCAGCATTGCCTCCCGTCATATTTTGGAATCAAGCCTACCGATGATTAAAACCAGCTTGGAGCAGAGTGCCAAAAATAACCTTTAATCGTGTCTATACAGTAATTTACTGTGTTGCAGTGTAAAATATTACACTGCAAGAGTTTTCTATATTCTGAGAGTTTTGTCCCATTTTTCGCCACAAGGGACTTAACCCATTTCCATCTGCGTTTGCATATGTAGACCAGAGCACCCTTATTCTTCTCTGCGTATGTTTTCAAACTGTTATTTTGTTATGGCAGGGGCCAAAGGGGCCTCATGGACCAGAGGGACTCGTGGGACCAAGAGGCGAGCCAGTGAGCATGAACACACGACTCAGCACAGTGTCATGTCGAGCGGAAAGACATACAGATATATGGAAATAAGTCCATCACTTCCTCTGTCTTTGTCTCCCCCCCTCCTCTCCCTCCCTCCAAGGGCAAGCAGGGTGAACCAGGGCCGTCAGGCAAAGCAGGCCTCCCGGGAACTCCAGTGAGTTATCTGTCACTGCTCCACCATACACCAGCTGACAAAAAGAAAAGTCATTTTGCAAAAAAAAAAAAAAAGTCAACATCTGCAAACAGCTATGCTATCACAAAAACAACTTTAAATGATGCAAGTTGTATTTGCCATGACATACATCTCTCCTTTGGATGCACTTCAGAATGCTGGAAATTACTTGTTGGAAAATGAGTGTGGCGAAACATCAGTGAACTGTTTGCACTCAAAGGGGAAGTCAAGTCAAAAATGGCCTTCAAAAATGTGCGCCCCCACTAGTCTAAACAGGGTATTCTGAAATATAAATTAAGCAGAAAAATCCACCTGTTTTAACCCATCTGAGGGCCATTTTGCAACTTGCTAATGACTGAAAATGACATAACAGTGCCAAATTGCTCATCTTACAACCGGCGCGTCTCACCTGTTTTTTTTCGATATCTCATATGACATTCACGACAAACTGCCTGTTGGCAATCAACAGCAATCGATTTAGTTGAAATAATTGTCTAAAGAGCTGAATAAGTGATTAACTAAATGCCATATTTGCTGACTCTCGAGGTAGACAGAGGACTCGCTCCGTGACTGTCGCTTAGTGGCACACACCCATCTCTTCAAAGTGCCACCCGCGTCCTCTTAAAGCTTGGGAAGCCTCTGCTCGCCATGTAATTGACTGATTTCACACTCAAATGATGTCAGTTCACTTGTGTAAGGAGTGTGGGGTGATACAAGGACCAGGCCACGATCACTGGCGCGCAGAGAGAAGGAGACTCCAGGTCCTCGACCTGATATATGGTTTCCTAAGAGGAGGTAGCCGGCGGGTGGCTCAGATGGGAACTACATCAGTCAGCGAAGGGAGTAGATAATCAGAAATGGCCTGGAGGAGGGAAGAGCGAAGGAAATTGAGCGGTAGAGAAGAGAAACTCTCAAAGAAGAGGAGGAAGGATTGCGTAATAACCCAAAATATCATCCCTTTGCTACATTTGGTCAAATTTAAACCACGTGTAGAACGCTAAGCTAAATGTTAATCTCGCTGAATCCTCCCTAAGGAGCAGGGTTTTTGGATTGCACTCAAATACGAGAAAAGTACATTTTGTGTGTGGTGAACAGCCATGTCTTTGCCATCATTCAGGGTATGAGAGGGGAAAGGGGAGAGCCCGGCAATCCAGGATTACCAGGCTTCAGTGGACCCAAAGGTCCTTCGGTAAGTGTTTGTCGGTTAAAATCACTGAATTACACCTCGATATTGTTGACATTTATCCCGATTTCCAGGGTCCGCCTGGTACTTTTGGTCCAGAAGGGAAACAGGTATCTTACACCAACAGCTTATATAATTTGATGTACTGTACACATTGCAATTTAGTTTTTTTCACATCTTTGGGGTCTTGTAGGGAGTCCCAGGCCGAGCAGGTGATCGTGGCCTTAAGGGGGAAAAAGTAAGTGCCAGGATTTATTCACATTCATAAAGTTCGGGACAAAAACACAACAGAGATATTCTTATCTATTTCAGGGTGACTCGGGTATAAAAGGAGATAAAGGACAATCAGGAGAATCAGGAATACCAGGAAATACAGGACCACCTGGCAGAAAGGGCCACACTGGGATGATGGGCATGTCAGGACCACCCGGTGAAATCGGATCTCCTGGCCCTCAAGGACCTTCTGGGAACCCTGGAATGCCAGGCCCGAGAGTAAAACACTATCCCTATGATATTATCAATAAACATGGATGACGCGTTGGCAAATAATTCAGTCATCTAGAATCATCACCATCTTCTCAGGGGGAGTCCGCATCACTGGAGCAGATGAGAAGGCTCATTCAAGAGGAATTGGCCAAGCAATTGGACGGTGAGGCAGCAGCTCCGCTGGGGTTCTCATCGTGTCTCAGGAGTCCATTTTCTTAGGAGTGTTTCTTTTGTACTTCCAGCTAAAATGGCCTACCTCATGGCTCAGATGCAACCAGCCCACGTGAAAAGTTCGACGGGGCGCCCGGGGCCACCCGGTCCTCCGGGTAAAGAGGGCATCCCTGGACGATCTGGCCCACCCGGTGAACCGGGCATGCCCGGACTCAATGGCGGAGAAGGATTGAGGGGACCCATGGGTCCAAAAGGTAAACGCGTGCTTCAACTGTTGATTTTTGTGCGGCCAGCGTGATTGTTTCCCCACCAGTGAGCACAGTATGAATGGTCATCTGTCTCGATGTGTCCTATGATTCTTTGTGACCTGTGCAAAGTCTAGTCTGCCTTTCACCCCCAAGATCTGGTTTTCCCGTACCCAGAATCAGATAATCAGAAGATGGATGGATGCATAACACAATCCACTGATCCTGATTTAATTCTTCCTTCCAGGTGAAAAGGGTACTAAAGGAGACAAGGGAGATTCTGGGATTGGTGAAAGAGGAGAGCAAGGCCCCTCTGGTGCACTAGGTAATAACCACAAACAAAACTTTTGACTGGACACTGTTTGCTCGGCGTTATTGGGTTTGTAGTGAGCGATCTTGAGGGCTAAATTGCTTCTGTTTGTCACAGGTCCAACTGGTATGCCTGGTTATGGGAAAGACGGAAGCCCAGGACAAGCTGGAGCCCAAGGGGAGCCAGGTAACCCTGGCCCCCACGGTCAACCCGGCCCTCCAGGACCTTCCGGCCAATGTGACCCCTCCCAGTGTGCCTACTACGCCAGCCTTGCGAACAGACCTCACACCAAAAATGTCAAGGGGACTTAACTTTCAAAAAAAAAAAAAAAAGATGACACCAAGAGCTTGAAGTATAGCTGTATTTATGAACATTGTAGTGTCTGACTAAAAGAACATTTTAACCTCACTTTTGGAGGACTGACGCAATAAGTGCTGATGGTTGTTTTTTTTTTTTTTCTGTTTTCTTTGTGTTTTCGGTATGACGCTTGCAATTGATGGGGATTGGCCGCTGGGACTTTGGAAGATGGAATGTTGCGTAAAGAGGGCAGCTAAATGTGTTTTCCTGTCTTGCATGCTTTCTGTAAAATATAATGGGAGAGAAGACGGACGATGCAGGTCCCTCCAGGTATGTCAAGCTAGAGATTTTTCTCAGTGTCACTAATCGATCACTACAAGATAGCCGCTTTAGTTTTTGGGTAATCTCTCGGTTTTGGGGTTATTTTACTGATATAGGGCGGGGGGCTTGGGGCTTTGAGATGGTAGACCATATTTGTGCTTCTTATGTATCCTTGAGTGGGAACATTTTCACCCGCTTGTCCAAAATGGAGGTAAGTCTAAGTACCTTTCTTCTTGATTATGTTTAAGCTTTAACAATGGAATAAACCTTACGGCCTATGCAATTCACCTTCCGCTCTCCCAAATCTTTGATTTGAGCTTTTCTACCTCTGGGAGAGATCGGAAGAGTTTTTTTAATTACAAAAGTCAAGATTTCGCAAGTGAGTTTGCACAGAATTAATAGTGAGTGACTTTATCTAGCCGTTTTCATTTAATGAAGAGGGAATAACTTGCCACGTTTGTCACCGCATTGACTTGAGTGCTGAACTGCTTAGGTCATGACGTTCGTTCACTTTTTTTAAAAGGCTCGTTGCTTTAAACCACTTTCTCGTGTGCCACTTGGTCACTTTTTGCTGAGGCTTATTCGGAGCTTACAAGAGCAGGCCAAGTACACCGATTTATTGGTCCTCCCAGTTTTTTGTATTGTCAAATGTACTGGTGGTCTCGAACTTATAGGGTGGTCTTTTGTAAAAAATGTATTGCATTTGGCTTTCTTTGGAAAAATGTACGCAAAAAAAAAAAAATCCATTGGTTATTACAAAAAATAAAGCCAAGGAGCGGTTTTCCAAAAACCCCAGACGAACTAGATCAGAATTTGTCAAAACGATTGCATTGCTATCTATTTTAATTTATGTGATGATGCATAGTTTGAAAATCAATGATTCCATGTCTGGTATCTGTTTTCATTTGGATGGTCTTAACATGAGAGTAGTTATGTCTCGGAAAACACAAAACCATTTGCTTACCTATTCTGATTGCAAGAGTATATCCCAGGTACTTTTATTCCATACTGCAATATACTTTGAGTTTATCTTGGGGAAAATGGTGCTAAAAGGTTTTAAAACAGTAGCATACTGTCAGTATTTGAAAGGCTCGTGTAATGTACTGTACTATCAAGACTGGAATAAATTCATCTCAAACTACGGTTCGCAGGCTTTGATGGTGACGAGACTCCGGCTAATTTATTTTATAATCTATTGCTTGATATCCGGGTAACACAGAATGACATCTTGACTAACCTTTCTAAGGACTTTATATCCAATACAGGGCAATTTCTCTGGGAAGCATTCATTTGACAAAATTGTGACACTATGATGATCGCACTCATGGCGGTTGCGACACCAACAAGGATGCACATTTGGATTGTGAGGTACTGTATGCAACACTTCCAAAACACGTGGCTTTATTACATTGTTTGAAAAAGGAACATTGCTTTAATGATCTCATGTCATCGTCGTCCAGCATCAACAAGCACAGCCTGTGTTCTGCACTGTAAGTGAATGATTGAGTTTTAGGTATTGACGTTTTGTTTTGAAAGACAAAGCACCAGAAGATAATTCCGCTCAATTGAAACTGCCTCGTAATTGCCTTGAAACTCCGTGGGTCAAAACCCTGTCTGGAGCTGTCAAAGAAGATATAATAATACATGTAGTCGGACAAATGTTTTCTATTTTACAGTTTGTTCATATTTTGTTTTGCTAAAGTCAGAAGCTCATTCTTCGCAGCATCTCACCTTCCGATGAGCTCCCATTAAAGTTTCACGCAAGTCCAAATATCTATACAATTTCTACAGTTGTGCCTTGTCGAGTCCCTTTTGTGTCGCTATCATCCGCAGTTCCAACGTAGACTCGTCGAGAAGATCAAAACTAGACTCGTGGACCAGCCGAGAAACGCTGTCGCTTGAAAGTTGAAGAGTGTGCCAAATGAGAGCCGATGTCTCACTTTTTTTTGTAAGCGCCCGACTTCTTCCCGCCGTACATGAAGAGCGGTGCTGGATATCGGCTTATGCAGGTTGATGGGTCACAAAGACCCGGTGGACCAGGACGACCCTTTGGACCGGCAGCTCCTGGGACACCGGGGCTCCCTTGTCCTCCACGTTCTCCGTCTTTGCCATCTTTGCCGATGCCAGGAGCACCTGCAACACCTAAGGTAGCGTTAAAACAAATTTCTATCGTTATTTGGCATCTTTTAGTAACCATGCAAGGGATGGAAATAGCAAAACTAGCGTTGGGGTGTTAATCCAATGAAGGTTACCAAACATGATTATGATGATTAATTGGCTTGCTTTGCATCTTCAACTGCAGGTTTTACCTGGTGCACCGGGGAGTCCTGCGCTTCCTTTGATTCCCACACCGGCTTCGCCCTTATCTCCTTTAGCGCCCTTAGCTCCAGGATCACCTACGGAAAGCAGCCGTTTGATGCTGAGCTGGGACCCTAACTCAAGTCTTCGTTCTGCATATGTCAGTGTTCATTTTTAACATACTGACCTTTCTTGCCTGGTGCACCCGGGATCCCAAAGAATCCCGGGTGGCCTTTGGCACCCATCGGCCCATGAGCTCCCGGTGGTCCCGGCGCTCCGTCAGCTCCAGCAGGGCCCGGCGGTCCCGCTAGTCCTGGGACGCCAGGGGCTCCCAAGGCAGCGGGCCTCTTTAGAAAATCTTTCATGAATTCTGCTAATTGTTCTGCGTAGGCAAGAGAAAGAGCAAGTCAATTTGTCCCACTAGGTGTCAAGTCAAAGTGCGCAAACTACCTTCAACAACAGCCGAACACATATGCCGAAGCCTGTCATCACTCACTCTAGGACCCTGTGAGTTCATAAGTATTAGTACATGCTATCTTTCAGGGTAACTTTTGGCACTGTCAGCAGGTGCAACACTTACAGGCAGACCTCTGGGACCCGGCGCTCCAGGTAATCCCGGCTCTCCCTCGAGTCCTCGGCCTCCCATTGGACCAGCCAAACCCTCGTGGCCTGGCTGACCTGGTCTGCCTTCTGCTCCGGTTGCTCCCCTGACGCCCTTCGCGCCATCCTGTGGAAGACGGTGGAAATCAATGCCAGTCCACTCTGACACTACCAACAGTTATATGTCCAGCCTAATCTCAGGTCTACTAGTGGAAGCATTAAAATAATATTCATACCTCTCCTTTAATTCCAGGAATACCAGGTGGGCCCTGATGGAGATGCAAAAAGAGAAAAGGTAGGGTTCATGTTTTATTCCAACGACTATTAAGTCAAATGTAGCATCGACCATACAAAACATACCTGGTCCCCCTTGACTCCAGGATCACCAGCAAGACCTGTATCGCCCTAATCACAAAAGAACATTACAAGGATATGTTGTAGTCATTAAATAATAACAACAATATGGCCCGGTAGGCAGTAGCGGTAGGCATACCAAACTTCCTTTTGGTCCCTCTGGTCCCATTGGCCCCTACAATCCAAATATTAATAAATATGCTTTGACTCATGTTTGCTTAGGGACATTTTAGGAAGAAGAATAGTGACTTACCTGATCCCCCTGGTGTCCAGTGTGACCTTTAATTCCTTTTTCCCCACTGTCACCTTTTTGTCCCTTTTCACCCTGTGATAACCAATTTCGCACCACTTTAAACTAATCTGTTCATTTGTCATTGGAACGTCAATGATAGTAATAGAAAAAAGGTCTTACCTCGATGCCTGGAGGACCCGCAGGCCCCACTGGCCCTTGTTTCCCTGGTAGTCCCTGACAATGTATCGCAAAAAAAAAAAATTACAATAATGCAATCGTAACGGCTCTTCCTCCATACGCTTTGTTGTCATAAGTAAATATCAACGCACAGTTGACCCTTTAGCTCCTGGTTTCCCATCAATTCCGGATGTTCCGGCCTCGCCCTGTACCCAAATATACATGTCATGTTTATGTCCAGCAAACATTAAACGAGTGTTCAAATTTCTGAATCTCACAGTTTTGCCTGGAAGCCCAATTGGCCCAATGGCTCCATCAGCACCGGTGTCACCCTAAAGATGTGTACATCTCTAAATGATGATTTTGGACACTTCCTTATTCAACATGAGACATAAGTTTAAAAGACAAAAAAAAAAGTACCTTTTCACCAGAAGGTCCAACTACTCCCTGTTTACCAGGAAGCCCCTGAAGAGAATAAAAGAAAATACCCCTAAAATATGTTTGTCAAAAATAATGTATTTTCATTACATAATGCTAACCTCAACTTCCCCTCTTTGTTTGGGTGGGCCGGGGGGATAAATCTGGCCTGGACATTCTATTTAGCATAATGCATGCAACGTGTATATGGTGTGAACCACAATGGCGACACGTCCAAGATGTGCGTTGTGATCTGCCGCAGCAGAAGGTGAGCCCTGTGACGCGTGTGTATTAGTACTTGTTTACATCTGTGCTAGTGTGTGTGTGGTGTGTGGCCTGAAATGTAGCATTCAACATAAGATTGGAAAAAAGCATAATCAGCCTTTCAATCAGGATATTAAGCGGACTTACCGGAATACCCACAATGCCCCTCACACCAACTATTCCGGCTGGACCAGGCTCTCCCTGTTGAGTATATTGACATTTTAGTCACACTCAAAAGCCTTATGAACACATTGCAACATGTATTCATTTATGTGTATCTGAAAAGTCACCTTGGCACCATCAACTCCAGAAATCCCATCAAGGCCATCTTTGCCCGGAGCTCCCTGACACCGCACAAGTCAAACAAAAAAAAAAAAAAACCCACAATTGTGAGTGCTTTGTTCAAAATGCAGAAAATTCATTCATATTTGAAAACCAATCAGTCCAACTGACCACATCTCCCTTTTCTCCTTGAGTACCCTGCTCTCCTTGAGGGCCTATTGCTCCCTAATCAACACAGTCCAATCATAAATCACAAATAGCATTTTAAATCATATTGTGCAGCGTGTTCAAATGGATTACTCACTTCATCACCCTTGGGTCCCTCCAAACCTTGACGTCCACGCAATCCCTCCACACCCTGAGGGCAGAAACGCATTCATTAACACTTTCCGCAGATGCTCATCAGCGTAAATGCAAAACAAGATTGCTTACGGGAGCCCCGGGTGGGCCGGTGGGTCCAGGCATGCCGTTAAAGCCTGGAGGACCCTGTAACAGAAGCGGTCTTTACCAAATCTTTATCCCGAATTGAATATGATCCGAACTTTTTGTTGAACTTACTCGGTCTCCTTTTTCTCCAGCTGTACCAGGTAATCCAATGGGTCCTCTTTGACCCTGAGACAAACGGTGATCACGTTATATAGAAGACATGATCACATTTTGTCGATAGATACGGGTAGACGGTCTTACGTCATCTCCCATGCGACCTGGCGTACCTCGAGGACCTTCGGCTCCAGTGTCTCCCTGTGCAATCGATGAATATAATCACGTATTCGCACGAAATAAACTGTTTGGAGTCAATGTTGTTGATGGTATACCTTTTCTCCAGGTACACCATCTTTGCCATTTTCACCTAGCATACCTTTGTGTCCCTGAAGGCAACAATCCAATAATTAGTTATTGTATTTCGCCATTTCAATTCAAACGAGGCTTGCTGAGAGCATTTCCTGATTAGCTTTTCTCACCTTCATGCCTGGTAGCCCAGCCAGTCCCTGGGGTCCAGCAGGGCAGGCTGCAGGGCACTACAAATATATTCCAGACACACCGATGGAGGGTGGGAAATATAGAAATGAAGAAAAGACCAGCAGCTCGTCGCATCAATGAGGAAATAATCCCTAACAATTTCGCAGCCATGCATCCGACAAACATGATGACGGGGTGAAAGTAAGACACTCACAGATTCCCCACTTCCCTCACCACTGGCACCAGGCGGCCCCTAAAACACAGCAAAGTCACATCTCAAACATCCCAAGAGGCTTGAGATGTTTCGACCAATCAAACATCCCGAACAGAGATTCCCTGTGAGCAGCATCACCAAGTGAAGAACTTTGAGCCCGAGAAGAAAAGTATCGACGTGTCAATAAATCGGACATAGACCAACAGACGCATGGCCGACATGCATTGACCAACATTTTTATAATCCAAATTTGACACCCAGGAAACGACCACCAACAAATGACCTCCGTCAGGCTTTTCTTACCACTGGACCAGGAGGTCCTGGAATCCCTGGAGGTCCTGGGTTTCCATTAGTCCCTTTAGTTCCTGGTGGACCCTGCGAGACATGTCATCAAAACTTTCAAACCAAAACTTCACATTTTCTTCTCGTGCGATTGATCAAAACCGTGTGCCACACCTTTTGACCGGTGGTGTATTTGAGGGACTATCTCATAGTATTGTTTCAAAGAATAACTACAATTTGCTTAGACTACTTAGAATGACATTTATTCTTATCTAAAATAGTGGTTTCATTCCCTGACTCTGACCTCAGGTCCGATATTCCCTTCATCTCCCGGGATTCCCGTTTTTCCTGGTGGTCCCTGTCGGAAACAGACGGAGAGTGAGTTACAGCGGGACCTTCACTGCACAAGACCATATTGGAAAGCTGGTAAGTCGTGAACACATACAGCAGGTCCTTCGATTGCTTCGCCCTGTAAAAACACAACAGTATAGAAGATATTTCATTACTTAATCTTTGACTTCGACTAGGGGTCACCAACTCCGGTCCTCGAGGGCCCCTATCGTGCATGTTTTAGATGTGTCCACCCCCCTCCAGAGCCTGATCCCTTCAATCAGGTGCGTTGGAGGACTGGGGGCCATCGAGGACCTGAGTTGGTGAGCCCTGATTTAGACCTTCCACTGGTTGTTAAAAGAATCGCGTGAACTCACAGCAGGACCTGCAGGGCCGGGAAAACCAGGAAGACCCTAATGATTTCGGGGTGGGGGCAGGCAGGAAAGTGTCAAGTTTAATTGATGTTCCATCTTATTACTGGAATATGATCAAGAGTTTTAAATGGTTCCTTACTCTCTCGCCCACTAGCCCTCTAGGACCCATTGGGCCATGAGAACCCTGCAGTTAACAAACAGATGACAATGACAGTTTAGCAAACATAAAACATTCCAGATGGTCATTGAGGGGTTTTCTTACAGAAGGTCCCGGAAGACCAGGTAGGCCTCGCTGCCCTGGAAGTCCAATTTCCCCCTTCTCACCTTTGCTTCCCTGCCAAGCACACACAGACACACACACACACACACACGACGCAAATCGGAAAGCTTTATCTTCCGTGTCACACAGTTGGTCGACTGCGCAAAGGTAGCGACAGTGAGGATTAATCATTGTTTCGCCGCTCGTTTGGGACTCGAGTCGTATGACAGATAAGCTAACCTTTTGCTTCATCTAGTTCAGCGTCATGTTTGCCGTCTTTAAGCTGTTGACGCAAATGCCAGCATGATGTCGTGACGCTGACGGACTGATTATGCTTCAGGCCCGTGTTTTTGCTCATTCAAAGTGTTATTTTTGAGAGTGATGCAAGACAAATGTAATGACAAATGATCCTTTGTCAAAGAATAGACTCTCCAAACAGTGCATCACTTCTCTTGAAGCAGTGCTGCACTTTCCAAAAAGATTTGGGGATCTATTCTCATTTGTCTCATAGAAAAAGAAACACAAGTATAAGATCATGTTCGGAAGCTCTCCATTATCAGCCCCCCCGCCCTCACTTCACTTCACTGCTTGGATGGCCTGCAGAATTGATGGGTTGACAGCTCTGCTTAGCCTTCCAAGGTTGACTGTTTAAAAGCCATCAAAGGACCAAGGTTTACGTTAGCGGGAGTGAGTTACTTGACCTTGATTTAAAGTTGCGACAAAAAAGTAAATCCATGGAGGAAGAATGGTCCTATTTTCAAAGGGGCGGTTCATTTGTTTTCTACTTACAGCTCCACCTGGCATGCCAGGAGACCCCGGAACACCCTGGAGATGAATTAAAACAGTCTATAACAGCATTGCTCAAAACTTCAACATAGGACACGAATGTTTGTATCGAGCATTCTTACATCTCGTCCATCTCTGCCCTCTTCTCCTGCAGGACCCCGAGGACCTTCAGGGCCGGTGGCACCAGGGGGACCTGGGACTGATGTGTCAGGCTGTGACGGGTAATGTTGGACGGTCAGTAATTAAAGTGGCTTATGGTTTTGTAGTGATTAAAACTCATTCCCTAGCAGCCAATTCTAGACCAAGTCTGAAAAGACGTTTAAAAACGTCTTTGGGAGTGAATGAGTCAAACACATTTCTGAATATGCTGTATTCTACTATTAAATTAGAAATCATGACACCTGAAATGAATATTGGCTGTCGTGTGCAAATGTACAAATGTTTTCTTCAACCATCTCCTGAATTGGATTTGTAACAAAGCAATGAGGCGGTCAAGCAACCTAAGATTTGAAACCGAGTTTAAGCATCACAAAGTAAGTAGAGTAGATAGATAAATACCTCCGCATTGGCAAACATCTGAAGGAGCCAGAGAAATCAGGAAAAAAAATAGCAGAGTTAGTGAAAGTAGGCACACCCCCCTCGTCCCCCTTAAAAGCCAGCAGACGCGCATCTGCTAAGAATCCTTGCAGTGAGTTATCATGCTTTTCTTTCAATACAGAGCCCGTCATACAAACATTCCCCAGATGAACAACCGTCCCCCCGACGTGTTAGCCTGCAGCTCATCGGGCAAATGCATATGAATGAACACGTGGCGTAGATGCAAACATCGACAGTTACTGTGTCACCTTTGTGACACTCCTCTCGATGCTTTTCTGAGGTGCAAAAGTTGTTCAATGAGCGGCGACCAAATTGTTGGAGTAAGAAGCATGCTAATGAAATAATTGCTGTCCCACAGACTAGCACGCATGCTTGGATGAAATGGAAAGGGATCCAGAAGGATATGCACATCGTGTTTTTCAACGTGCTTTGTCGATGTGCACGTTTTTACAAGGTCATTGTTGTTTTTAATGCAATGCCAATTCAGGCTAAAATCAAATGAAATGGGTAACCACAGCAACGCAGAATTAACCAAAGGCATGCAGGCCGAGTTTCTTGTAATCCTCCCCATCTAACCAATTAAGATTTTATAACGACGCGGGTTCCTCGTTCGCTAACTTTGTATTCAGACTCTCGTTTACACCTCTTCGTTCCATCAGCGTGTTGGCCACACTTGGACAGTTCCATCTCTGCCTTGTTTCCTCCCGGCATGCAACGTGGCCGCTCGCTTTGGCGAGAACCACAAACCTCAGCAGACGCAAAGCACATCTGAGCCCTACACGTACCTCGGTGGCAGGCAGCTCATTGCAGCTCTCTCGCCGGGCTCTCTTTGGGTCGCAGTGAATCAGCATCCACTGGAGCTCAAACTGAAACGATACGTTCATGTAGTGTCACTACACATGCAGCTAGTGAATAATCAATCAATACCAAAATATCCACACTTTTTTCACCTCCCCTGTTGACCACGACATGCTTTTGTGATTCAATACAAAATAGAGCTGTACAGTATTTGGTATATGGAACCAGATAAGAGGATTGCAGTTTTTCCGTTATAGTGCATCAGTAGGGACTCAATTGCTTGGTGTGCTGATGTTTAATTTCTAATTTGACAAAATGACCTACAGTCATACCTCGGTTTTCGACCATAATCCGTTCCAGAAGGCTGTTCGAAAACCAAAATTGTTCGAAAACGAAACCACGCTATACAAGGAAGCATCACTTCCTCGTCTACCCGAGGAAGCGTCACTTAAGGAAGGTGAGAGGAGTCAAATGACGCATTCAAGTGCACTCAGTTTATTCGAGAACCGAAATTCGGTCGTCATCCGAGGTATAAAAAACTCGAACTTTTTGGTCAAAAACCGAATTGGGTAAAAAACAGAGACGTTCGAAAATCGAGGTTTGACTGTATTTGGATCTGAATCAATTAGCAGAACAAGGAACGAATTCATCTATTTTTCCATTCCGTTCTTTGGTGGATAATATTTTAACCTGTGCTTCTCTAATGATCAAAAGTCTTTTACAACCACAGACAGCAACCAAAAGTGCTTTCGTGACTGAAAAAGCTCTAATACAGAAGTACAGTCAAACCTCGGATTTCGAACATGTCGGTTCTCGACCAATTCGGTTTTCGACCAAAAATTTCGTCATCCAAGTTTTTTATGCCTCGGATGACGAACAAATTTCGGTTCTCGAACAAACTGAGCGCACTTGAATGCACCATTTGACTCCTCTCGCCTTCCTTACACGAGGAAGTGACGCTTCCTCGGGTAGACGAGGAAGTGACGCTTCCTCGTGTTGCTTTCCATTGTGAGCAGACGTGTTCAGTAAACATTTTTATTTTGAAAAGAGCGTGGTTTCGCTTTTCGAACAATTTCGGTTTTCGAACAGCCTTCTGGAACGGATTATGGACGAAAACCGAGATTTGACTAGTTTTGGTGCAGCGCCCCTATAGGTTGTCGGTATTGACTTATTCTGCAATTCATACTTGAATTTGATATAGGGGTTCAGAAAACATCATTTGCAAATGGCTAACTGATAACATTACTTACCACCACGGAGGCCTCGGGATCAGCGTCAAGCCTGCCTATAAGAGTGTCTCCCTCCGTGTTAACGGGCCCCTTGCCCTTGATGGGCTTCTGGTCCACGGGCTGGCAGTCCACGTAGAGCGTGACCTGGTCGCGCTCGACGCCGATCATCACCTTGTGCCACTTGGTGTTAAAGAGCACCGACAAGCCAGAGAAGGTGACGGTCTGCAGGTTGCCGTCAGGGCTGGTCAGGAAGTACTCCAGGGACTGCTGGTCTCCGTTGAGCCTCATCCCGGCCTGCCTGCGGCCGTCCTCGTCGACTATTTGCCAGACGTTCCACACCTTGCTCACTGTGTTCTTGATCATGCGGAATGTCACCATGAAGGAATACTCATCGGGGAAACCACGGGGAAAGTTCAGCCTAGGTCCATGATAGGAAACTGGGGTTTAAAATCAACCGAATCGATCAAGTGTTGAGTGTACAAAGAAGTCAACATTTCTCACTCGTCCGTTTTCCCGCGGATACAAGCGAGGAAAACAAAATCGCAATTAGATTATTTTTCTGAATCGGTCATCCCTATTCAAAGTCATGTCAAAGTTAATGTATCATCTCAAATATCACGCCTGGCATAAAAATACCCAAATTAGATTCACTGAGCTAATATAGAAAGCTGCGCGTTATATATGCCGCCTCGGTGGTTGGAATTCAATCTTTTACTGAGGTCAGCCTATGCTCTGTTTTTTTGTGTGTTTTTTTTAATGAGCCAGTTTCACAGTAGGTGGTGAATTCATTTCTGCGGCCTGCTTTTAATTTATATATTTTTTAATCGTCTTGTAAACAACCAAAGTGAGGCACTAAAATAAGTTTCCTGTTAGCCAATAAAACAAACTCTTTCTAGTGTTAGCCTCAGGTTAGAACCTCTCAAGTATGTGCTGCCATTTGCCCTGCAGATAGAAAGGAAGGGGAAGGGGGGCGGGGGGGATGTACAGTCAAACACCTTGGCGAGGACGGACTTTAAAGTAGCAACCCGCCGGACTGGAGAGGCAGTAAACACGCATTAGCATTCAGCGACGGTGCAGCCAGAGCGTTACGTAACGGCTTGCGATCAAGCCGGCCGGCCTGCAGGAGGATCAGCGTCAATGCGGCTGAAGGGTGGCAGCTTTGATTATGTAAAGTGCCATTACCTGAACAAACTCTTTAATTCACTTCTGTGAAATCGGGCCTTACGGTAAAAACTCTAAGCCTGCGGCGCTAATATGAAGGGATAATCGCCCAATTGGAAAGCAGACATTACACACCACTTTTAGCGTGAAGGCAAAACTGACAAAGTGACTCAACAGTTTGCTGTTTTGATGTATCCTTTATTTTTGGCGATCTACGTATTGAGAAGACATAAACTCTAATTATAGGAAATGAAGGGTTATGACTGAAAGACGTTTTCTTCTTAGCTAGCCAGGAGTTCAGATTCACTTGCTTGATTAAATCTTTTTTTTTATTTTTTTTAAATCCTGATCCTTTGGTGGGTCTCAGTTGGAGACCGCAGCTGATTTAAAGCCACAGAAGCCTCCCCCAACACACACAAAAAAACAAGCTAATCCGGACACACTGCCAAGTCCAACCTTTAATTACGAGCTCGTGAATTTTTTACAGGAAGCTAGCGATTTTGTCAGCACTCGTTATTTATCCCGCTTTTGTTTCATCGTCCTGAAAGGAGCACATGCAGCACACGATAAATCATGACCAAATTGACGTGTCAAGAATTGTCCCTCAGGAAGCTGTTCTTGTGTGATTTAGTCGAATTTCGTCCAAAATATGCGCTGTAATTAGTAGTTTGTGCGAAAATCTTTCCCCTTTTTCTGGTTTGTTCCTCCAACTTCTCCACTGAAATGTACCATAAAACATCCCTTTGTGGTCCGCTAGATGCCAAATATGTTCAGACACGTTTTCAACGATCAATTATGTGTCCCTCGCCATGAAGTAACATCTGTGGCCGACCTGTAATAATGCAACACCTGCAACGGGAGCGTACCCGATGACATTCAAGTGTGTCTTTGGTTGCTCTTTCAAACCATACGCTGAAAAAGTTGTACTTACATAGTTGGAATTTGAAAGTTGGCCTCCCGGTCCAGGCGGTAGGCCACCTGGTGAGGAGTGGAGCCGTCGACCTTCCTCACGCCTTTCAGGGGGATGACATCCAGCTGGAACTGGGTGATCAAATCAAAACCTAAGCAGCAGAAATGCGTAGAATTAGTTAGTGCAGGGGTCGGCAACCCATAATGTGGAAAGAGCCATATAGGACAAAAAAAACCAAATATGTCTGGAGCGGCAAAAAAAATAAAAGCCTTCTCCTGTGTTCACAAATGCCCCCATAGAATTTATTTTGTGATTTTCCTCGCTTGATTTTTCGTTTTGGTGGATTATTTTCGCTTTTCTTAGTGTCAATGAAGTGATCACTAATTTCCGTGTTTCGGAGGCTGTCTTTGAACGCCTCTCGAGGAGTCGAACGAGAAGAGAGAAGGCACGCAGTCGGACGCACACGTGTCTTGTTTGTCGAGACTGTTAAAAGCATAAATAAAGTGTACGTTTTAAAAAAACATCACAGCTCTCCTTTTTCAGAGCTGCAACGTGTATTTATATCTATTTGAGCTATATTAGCCTACTATCAAAATATTTTTCCATTTTCAAACATTTTTTTAGAAAGCTCCAAGGAGCCACTAGATGTCGCTGAAGAGCCGCATGCGGCTCTGGAGCCGCGTGTTGCCGACCCACGAGTTAGTGTAAAGCTAGTATGCAGTAATTAATCTGGATATGATTTTTTTGCTATTTTATTTTTTTACCGTTTTTGTTATCAATATGATGAAGCAAAGGGAGAAAGAATCATTCGCCACTGATGGTCTAGTGGTTCACATAGCCTATCCACAAGGATTCTTTGACTGTCTGGCAACCGATATATAAAAGTGAGGATGGTGTAGAAAGAGTTTTTCACCTGGAAGATCGTCCTGTACGCTTCTCATAGGTGGGCAGACGGTATCGCCATCCAGTCGGTTGAAGTCCAGTTCTGACAGGGCAGAAGATATGAGTGGCGTTGATGAGTTTGAGATGGTTAAACACATGCACGTCTACTACTGTCTATCTCTTGACAAGTCTTCCGGATTCAATGGATTTAATACATGATAATGCTTAGTTAAGTTTTTTTTTTTTCTATTTTCCCAGAGTCCCTTTGGTGGCAGCCATTTGAAGTCACCCCAGTCAACAACCTGAGTCAGCCAGAAACGCATCTGGAAGCCCTTCACCGAGCCCACATAAACGCTGAGACATGAAACCTAGCGGTGAGACTGAATTTATCATGACTTTTTTTTTTTTAATTATTGCGACTAAACACTTATCTAACCGCACACTCAAGTTGTTAAAGTTACTGTCTGCCGTCGTTTTACACGAGCAAAGCCAGGTCATTACTGTAACGAGTGTGCCATGGACCACAATGAAGTTGTCACATGGCATCCCCGCGTGCACTTTTTGAAATACACCCCCAAAAAAAAAATAATAATAACGCGGCACTCGATCTGCAGCTTACTGCAGTCATAATACATTTACGGCTTTCCCTATAGAAGTGCAGACAATGGGATTGTTGCGACTGTCGGAGGAGGATGTTTAATCTGATTTAATCCTCTGCACGACACAGACCGCGAAAGCATGGAAGCTATTTTGGGCCCTTTTGCTTGATGGTTTACGATAAAGCGAATGACCTGGCAATGGCACAGGATTGAATATGAATCAGATGCATAGACTGGCCACTTTTTTAGGTACACCTGCACAGTCTTATTTGCGTTTGTCAAACAAATTTTTTGTCGCGGGCCACACTGAGGGCCGTGATGATTTTCTCTTATGATGTATCTATTCAATGCCTGCTTTTTTTTAGTATATATCACTCACCTGATAGCATACGAAAGGTATAACAAATTTCAATGCACTTAATTAACAACAAATAATTATTAATAAATATTAATAATTAACACAAATTTAAATCCGCGGTCATGGAAAGTAGTGACAACCAAATAATTAGGTGTTCAATTTATGTTACATGGGATTTCTTGAAAATAATTTTAAAAAAGAATCTTTGGACAGATTTCTACCAAAAAAAAAAAACAAATACAATCGGCAAGAAACAATCGCCGCTCTTTATTTCCTTTAGTGGGCCACAAGAAGTGATGAAACGGACCGGATCTGGCTTTGAATTTGTCACCTGCGATCTAATTGAAATGCATGCGAGAGGTGCAAAAGCAAATCTTGGCTTTGTAAATATGATGTGTATCACACTGCGCGGTGACTTACGTCCAAGTGCAGGAGCAAGCAGGAGGACCACGCAGACAGGCAAGTATGTCCATGCCGTCACAGCGCATGGCTGCCTTCTGCACAGAAACGAGAATTTGGAACTGAAGAAAGACAGCACATACGTGTTCAATCACATTATTTGGCTGCGCAAAATGGGGAAGAATATTCAAATCAGCAACCCTTTTGCAGAGGCCGCCGATACTAGCCACCGATACTCGACAGTATTTGGCACTATTTTCCTGCACATTATGATTTGCAATAGAAAGATATTTCTTGACAATTTATTGTCACTATGTGAAAAGACATTTTATTTATCAAATACAAATATATCCTCTACAAAGTTCAGAAAAAAAATCTGTATCGTTAAAAAATGTCCTCGATTCTTGCTTCATCTTTCCACTCCCAAATCCACCCGGAGATAAAGACAAGCTCTGCTGTTTATAAAAGCCTGCCGCTCATCCATCGGAGAGACCGATGCTCCGGACGTGTCGTCAAGGGCCTAACCTCTCTCGGTGTTAACGCTCTTGCAGGTACATGTGAATGGATGTGTGAGTGAAATGCCAAGGGAGATGACTGATGGCCTTGTCAACAGCAAGGTCTTTGCAGGGCCAGACGTCAGCCTCCGAAGAGATCTTGGAACCCCCCTCAGGGTCTCACTGGCATCTACTTTTTACCGCAGTCCATCTCGAAGGTACCAACGCATCTGTCCCTTTTCCATGTAGGCACATTTTGAAATAGGTCTTGCGTAGGCGATGGTGACAACCGTTTCTTTGAACCATTTGAGTTATCATGAGCATTTGTCTCACATTATCACATCGCGCTTGACACCTCATTTTTTTTGTGTGTGTGATATTTACCGCTTGAAAAATGGAATGTGAGAATTTTTGTTTTTCCTCCAAGGGACACATTTATTTTCACGCAAGACAAACACATTCTGTTATGCTGGTCAGTGCCCTTAATGCAGAATATAAATTCATTCGCATCAAGTCTGGCCCCACAACTACCGTATTTTCCGGACTATAAGCCGCTTATTTAATGAAGACTTTTTTAACGGCCGCCTGTGTACCGTCTTTCTTTGTAAATATCTCATGTAACAATATGGGCACCTGCGGCTTATAGACGGGTGCGGCTTATGTGTGTACAAAATGTTTTTTTTCCTTTAAAAATGTAGTGGTGCGGCTTATAATCAGGTGCGCTCTATAGTCCAGAAATTACGGTAATTTGGATCCCAAGATGGTTTAGAAGTGCGTATTTCTATGGACTCTGACCTCAAACTGTCCCGCTTTGATGCTAAGAGACTTTTCCAAATAAGGTTAAAAACAGAATCTCTTCTTTAAAAAATCCCCATATTCGAAATGTGCTTAAACTAAGGCCCCGGGCAGTCCCACAGGCCATTTAACATCATGACAAGGCCCCCCCGCCCCCCCAAAAATCATCTTTTTATCTAGCTAATTATATCTCATAACCCTTGTGACTTCATTTCCCATTACTCCTTAAGCAGCACAAGTGACAGGATTTTTAGTTTCACGCCACATATGTGCCTGTGAACTGGCGAAATGTAAAAAGAGACGCGTAATAACCCTTCACCGTGCCTCTTTGTGGAAGGTCACGACAAAGCGGAGTGATGACCCGCCCTGACATGGATCTGACGCGAGTTATTTACCTCGTCAACGCAGAGGAGCAGAAGACCATGTTTCACTGCGATGGAGTCTTGGCGATGCAATACGGATGCTGGAACTGAAGTCGATTAGAATCCTCCCCCCCTCCTCAGCCGGGTCCTACCTGCGCATGTTGACGAGTGAGTTCGAGCGGCCACGTAGGGGCTGTTGAAGCGTTTTCGGAAGCCAAATAAAAGTTGGCTTAATGGTCTCCCATTGGCCGGGAGTTCTTAGGGAGGTGGTGTCAACGTTTTATTACCGCACTTAAAAAGATGCTAGAGCCCCAGGCCCAATGTGTGTAATCTGGTTCTATTTTTTTTTTCTTTTCCTGCCTCTCTTGGGTGCCCCCTAATGATACGTGCGGTCTGTGTGATTCTCTTAATAATTATCCTTGTAATAGTGAAGAAGCAGCGCGCCGGTGATGATACGTGCATTTTATAATCACGTGTCAGCATCATTTTCCCAGAGGAATGCATGTCGGCCTGTCGCGTTGACATGAACTCGCCTTGTTATTAACGACGCATGCCACATGTGTGTGCGAAAACACACCATTCATGCTTGAACGCTAAACACGCTCCAAAAAGCTCAATTACAGGATTGGGCCAGCTAGTTGGCATTCTTCGTTGACCCTTTGCAAAAAAAAAAAAAGCTCCCATTGTCAACAGGCGCTTAATCGATGAAATGAAAGCCGCAGCGGCTGACCCCATGCGACCGCCAGTTAAGATAATTGAAAGTTGGTGCAAGCACAGACAGAGCCAGCAGTAAGCCCCCCCCCCCCACACACACACACACACCCCATCAGACCCCATGACTTGCACACTCATGACCTGAGGACGTAACGAGCTCCGCCCTTGAGCTGGAGTCCAGCCGGCTCTTCCCTGTAAATGTCAAAGTCACAATTGTCGGCGCACACGTAAATTCCGAAGTTTAAGTGGTCACATCGACGGTTGAACTGCATCCAGGTCAGTAGGCTCTGTTGCAATGTCGCAATGCATTTGTTGGATGTGCAGCTCTTCTGACTTAGTAGAAAGGTAGCGACGTGGTAGGTTTAGTGTTGCTTCATCATGAAATTCGACACTAATTTTTCCCTGGCATAAGTGGCCGTGTTAAAGCTCGCATTTATGTTGGGGTTTGCAATTTTCCCCAAAATATCACTTTTTGTGAAAACTGCCCATAAAAACGTTTTCAGATTGACTTGAGAGGTGTGAAAGCCAGAATTACTGGATGGATTAAAAACGCACGGCCTTATAACTGTCAGGCATACAGAAATATTATTTAATAACATTAGATTCTAATAAAATGTGATTGAAAGTAGTCCCTGCTATCTTGTTTTATTACTTTGCATGACCTGGAAGTCGACGCCCTAAACCCTGAGGAAAAATCTGCCGGGCTTTTTCATCCTCATAGTATGTCGGACATTTGGGAAAAGGAAAAAAAAAAAAAATCAATAGCGCTCCATCCTTAATCAAGAGTGCTCCAAGTCGATGGCAGAATGCCATCGGGAAAAGCTGCGATTGACTTTGGCTTTTTAAAAGCAAGGGTAAGATGGGAGGAGAGCGTTAAGAACGAGCACTAATAAGTTGTCGCGTCACGGACCTTGAAGCAGCACAAACACGTGAATCATTTAATCTATCGACTAGAATGTGTTGTTTATCCATCCATCGACTGTGCACCTGTCTATTTTCTACACCGCCTATCCTGATCAGGGTCACGAGAATCTGGAGCCTATATCCCGAAAGGCAGACCATAGCCAAGATTGTTTCGTCAGTCAGTCACAGGGCACATATAAACACAGACAACCTTTTGCACTCGCATTCCGTGTGGAAATTGAGCCCACGCTGCCTACGCGGAAGTCAGGCGAACGAGCCATCAGCCACCTGTGCTGCTTAATTGAATGAATCGAATCGCTACCGTATGTTTAAAATGAGTTGCTTTCCCCTGCAAATGTCATCTTGTTCTACCATGATGTGCATTGACGAGTTCTTTTATAACTGTCGCTTGCGGTGCCCTTGAACTCACCAATTCACTAAGTCTAGAGGCTCACATTAGTGCTGTTTACAGAAGCATAGGCAAACTCGGGGGGGGGGGGGGAGAAACGTCGCCTTAATGCTGGGCTTCAAAGATATGAATGTCGGTATTTGATTGACACACTAATTGAGGTATTCATTCAAGTACTTCTTTTTTGACTACTACAGTGAAACTCCTCTAGAACGAAACCTACATGGGTGAAAATACCCCCTAGTGTGAAAAAAATCTTCATGCATTAATGTGTGTGTGTGTGTGTTTACATCCGAGATCAAATTTGCTACAGTGAAAAACCCCCTTTTGTGAAAAATTTCTTGCTGCAAACACGATTTCGCTGTAGAGGAGTTTCACTGCACAGTCAATTCGGTTTTCGACCAAAAATTTTGAGTTTTTTATGCCTCGGATGACGAACAAATTTCGGTTCTCGAACAAACTGCGCGCACTTGAATGCACCATTTGACTCCTCTCGTCTTCCTTACACGAGGAAGTGACGCTTCCTCGTGTTGCTTTCCATTGTGTGCAGACGTGTTCAGTAAAGATTTTTTTTTTTATTTTAAAAAGAGTGTGGTTGCGGTTTTCGAACAATTTCGGTTTTCGAACAGCCTTCTGGAACGGATTATGGACGAAAACCAAGGTTTGACTGTACTATGAACTGTACTATGAACTATGAACTGTACTGTACTATGAACTGTATTATTGAATTATTTTTGATGCAGCAGATTGGATGGCGGGCTGGTTACGATTGACCCAGCAGCGTACTCTTCTACTGCTCTTAATTTATGATTCGCATTATTGCCATACTCTTTTTGCAACTAATTTACTGCGTTGCATTTCACAGGTTGCATCAACGCACGGCGAGCATGATGTGTCCCTTTTCCTTCCTTCCTCATTTGAAGGCTCACTTCAGCTTTTAGTGGGCTGGCTCTGATGTCAGCCGGCTGGTTGGGGCTCTGGATGCGCGATGTGAGAGTGCAGCAGCAGGACACACACACACACACACATACACACACACGCCGTGTCTGCATGCTTTCCTATTCATACTGCAGCCGTAAGGTCGCCTCTGCGAGTGGACTGGATGCTGTGGAGGGCGAGGACAAAGTCGGATTAAGCAACAGACGCCCAAATTTGGCATCCCCTCCTCATCCTCCTCTTCATCCTCCTCCTCTCCTCCATGTGGATGGGAGAGACACAGATTGATGAAGAGCGATAGAGCACGCGCAAGAGAGGGAAAGCGGGGGGACTGCAGTACACGCAGGGTCTGGATGAATAACCATGGCAACAGCAACAGCGGCAGCAGCAGCAGTAGCGGTGCAAGCGGAGATATAAACATTGCACAGGAGCGCATCCATCCGCATTAACTCACTGGATCATCTCGTTTCCTGCATCACTGCTAAGGTAACGATGCCGGACTTTTGCTCTGTCTGCATTCGGTTGTGCGCATGCATCTGGGTCGCTCCGTGCGCGTTCGGCCGGTACAGAGCAGACATGCCTGCAAGGCAGGCTGCATGAGAGACGGAAGGTCTGATTATAGACAATGATTCCAGATGATTAATACTGTACATCACTCGAAGCTATTTCTGTCCAAAGCTAACGAAGCTTGCCTTTGTCATGTGTGCAACTTTCCGCATCTTTTACTCAAATGCATCACTGTTGAGTTAACTAGAAGTCAAGTCATGAAACTAGAAGACCTCCACCAAAGCCTGGCGATGCTCAGTTAGTTGTGATTCGCCAGTGCTCACCGTAACTGCAATTTGTTATTAAGTCCTGTAAAAGTGGGGGGGAAAAAGAGGTCCTCAGCAAAATACAGTGAAACTCCTCTACAACGAAATCATGTTTGCAGCAAGAAATTTTTCACAACAGGGGGTTTTCACTGTAGCAAATTTGAAACAGGAAAGTGGGAATGGTGTTAATGCATGAAGATTTTTTCACACGAGGGGGTATTTTCACCCATGTAGATTTCGTTGTAGAGGAGTTTCACTGTACAATATGTCCTTTCTCAGCAGTTTGCCTGCTGTTTAGCAAAGTTTTGTCAAAACTGGGCAAGGGCCAGTGCGAACAAACATAACATATTGGCACAATGCACCACAATTCCTATACAGCCTTCCTAAATATGACGATATAAATGACATATTTTTGAGAAATATGCAATTCAAATGGATTCTTCCTCCAAGTATACCCAAAGTTTGGTTAAAATAGCGTACTCTTGAAATATGCCCAAACTAGAACATGGAAAACAAGGGAGGAACTACAGTTACTCGGGCCAAAGCCTTGTCTAATGGACAAAACGCGCTTTGCTGCCATCTTGTGGCATTTATAAGCACTTGCAAGCCATTTTTTGTGTGGCTATCAGTTTTCGCTATTCACCGGAGTATCACTGTCCAGCACATGACTGAATTATTTCATTTTTGACGCATGGCTCACCAACCAATTTTTTTTAAATGATCATGCTGTTATCATGCTAATGGAGGAAATTAAATTTCAATGAGACATCATGACACTATGTTCTTTGTCAATGAATGTAATAACGAAAGGATGACCAGAGTTATAATGCCCTATAATCTTTGCACAGATGACTGTAGTCACAATGAGGTAATGTGTTGCATCAATTTGAGCGGCCTCTCATGTGACTTCTGCTGCTGGGATTGCAACAGCAGAGCAGGAGAGCAGAAGATCACGTCGGCGCCTTGCAAACAGGCAGAGAACAAATAGTCGCTGTCATGCCTATCTTAGCGCATGACAGATGGAATGGCGCGCCAACAAGTTTGCAACGAGGCGGCTGACTACAAGCTGTGAGTGTAAGGTCGAGAAAACGTTTGACGTTATGACGTCCCTTTGCCCACTAAAGGATCGATGTGCTTGGTGTTGGCCGTGACACGTTCAGGCACTGCATTGTAATGTCATAACGGCTCAGAGCTTAATACGCCACCGTCGGACTCGTGTGGGAGGCGGGGAGTGTGTGGGGGGGGGGGGGGTGTTCAGCAAAGATTATGACATCACATGATTTCTGGCTCAGTGTTTTCCTGCCAAGGACACATTGTCCCCTCTTTTAGTTTCTGGGAAGTGCGTGACTTTGTTCAGGTGGGTAGAGCAGCTGGTGTGTCCATGCGGCACAAATGCAATACAATTGTTCAAAATATAAGCTTGCTGTTTAAAACTGACAAACTGACAAACAAAAAGGACTGCAGTGTCCTCTGGTATAATTATACCACGATGACCTGAACCCAAAACTATTTAGTTCGTAGCCAGAAGCGTTTTAATCATGATTTCGGTGCACTCATGCAAAAATGATCAAACCACATGAGAAGTCAAAACTTTCCAGTCAGTTTTGCATTGTTGCATAAAATTAACACCCGCAAACAAGGCAGTGGAATTTTAAAGTCGTTTTGGAATATTGGTACAGTCAAACCTCGGTTTTCGTACTTAATCCGTTCCAGAAGACTGTTCGAAAACCGAACTGTTCGAAAACCGAAACCAAACGTCTGCTCACAATGGACGCTACTGTAGCGTCGCTACACGAGGAAGCAAAGCCGAGAGGAATGAAGTGACGCATTCAAGTGGTTAGTTCGAGAACTGAAATTTGTTCGGCATCCGAGGCATAAAAAACTCTAAAATGTTGTTCGAAAACCGAATTGTACGTGAACCGAGACGTCGAGGTTTGAAAACCGAATGAAGAAACACAAAAGAAATGTACTGTGAACTGTCGAGAGTGCGTCCTTAAGAGAAACATTTACGAGGATATTTTCTTTGTCTTCCAAAAACTGTATTCAGTGCATTTGTTTAGTGTCACAATGTAAAGAAGAAACACAAAAGAAATGTGACTGTACACTATTACCTAACGAATAAGCCAACATCGGCAAAGTACGGTATTTTTATCTTTGTCTTAGAACGCAACGCTTCTGTTCTTTGGCGCCGCCAAGTGTCCGCCGTCGTGCAGACTCAGCAAAATGAGAGAAAGCGGTCGCCATGATCGAATCGATTAGGTTTCGTTGCATTTAGTTCATTTAGTTTCTTGGTGAATCCGAAAATTTTCCGTTTTTAGAGAGCACACCTACCTTGCCTCGCTGCTGGCCCTGCACTTGGGTCCTCAATCACACTTGTCCTTGACACACTTAGCGCTAAGCATCGTCCATCTCTTAAGTGGCAGCAGAGCTTATTCGCTTGTACGCGTTTTAGCGGTACCCTGGAGAATATAAATCCATGTCTGTTTTTGTCCAAATGGGATCCGGACGTTGTGGGTTAAACAGAAAACAAACATGCTGTGTTTGTGCCAGTTTGGCCCTCAGGCTGTCTGTGATACAGGAAGTTACCCGGATTTAGGCTGTGATTTGTCAGGGCGCTAATTTTGAAAGCTATAGAGAGAACATTGCAAAAGGCAATGTATGGATACAAAGCTTTTTATTTTGTTCATTGTGAAACACAGCCCAACACTGGATCGCCCAATCCCAATAGAAACTCATGTTACGGTAGAACTGAAATGTTTTGTGCAAGGGATTTTTATTTTTTGTTTAATTTCTTGTTTGTTCTCTTTTAACAGGTGATGACTGGGATTATATCATGTCTGAAGTACAGGGAACATTGGAGTTTTTCGTAGAGTTGCACAAGTTTCATAACGTGGATCTTTTTCAGAGAGGGTAAGCAATGTTTGAACACCAACCTATAGCCGACTAAGCCAGGGGTCTGCAACCCAAAATGTTAAAAGAGCCATATAGGACAAAAAAAACAAACAAAAAACAAATATGTCTGGACCCGCAAAAAATTAAAAGCCTTCTATAAAACTAGGAGACTGGACTGTCTCAAAATTGTTATTCATTCCTTTGTTTTGTGTTCACAAATGCCCCCATAGAATTTATTTTGTGATTTCCTCGCTTGATTTTTTTGTTTTGGTGCATTATTTTCGCTTTTCTTAGTGTCAGTGAAGTGATCAGGAATTTCCGTTTTTTGAGGCTGTCTTTGAACGCCATCTCGGGTCGAACGAGAAAAGAGAAGGCACGGAGTCAGACACAGACGTGTTGTGTTTGTCGAGACTGTTTAAAGCATAAATAAAGTGTACGTTTTAAAAAAACAACACCACAAGCTCTCCTTTTTCGGAGCGGTGTATCTCTATCTATTTGAGCTATATTAGCCTACTAAAAAAATCATTTTCCATTTTCAAACATTTTTTATAAAGCTCCAGGGAGCCACTAGATGTCGCTAAAGAGCCGCATTCGGCTCTGGAGCCGCGTGTTGCCGACCCCCGGACTAAGCGCTAAGGTTCATACAGTAGATTGATCATCGCAGTACGGTGGTGCAGAAGTCAAATTATCTTCACGGTGTGTCAGTCATCGGCTATCACACCGATAACTGACACACCGTGCGAACTTTAAAATCCAATTTTGTCTGCAGATGAAAATGTCAAAACCTCGATGCTAAAGCCCAATTAGTGCACATATTTGGTAATGAGATTGAAACCTTGTCACGTATGTTCAACCAAATCAAATTGCAGTCTAATAATGAAACGGGGAAAAATGGAATTCTATTAATCCTTTCAGCTGACTGTGAAAAAAAATCTCATGATGACAATGTTTAACAGATGCCATTCTTTTTGAAGATAAAGAGAGCAGAACGCAAACGCCGTCATTAAATCTGAACGTCAGGATGGCTGAGGAATACTAATAACGTTTGGTTACACAGTAACGCCGTCGCTAAAAGCAATGTTAATCCTGATCTGAAGGTCTGCTGCACCAGCCAACGTTCATTGGCGCGATTTAAATATTCTGATGAAGTTCGAATGGAACAGAGGCGATCGCAATTAGCGGCACATTCATATTACGACTGCTGCGCTGTGCGATGTCATTTAGTATGAATCTGTCCTTTGCCTCCGAGCGGTTTCCTAATTATGTCATTGACAAAATGTGAATATACTTGCGTCAATTCGTACAGTCACCGAAAGCGGATGGATACCAAATTCCCCCAAACGGCTTATATCTCACTATCAAAACCATCCACTCGTATTGACCCATGTCATGCCATCACCATAGTCTATTGACCCTTTTAAAGCTTTTTTTTTTTTTTCTTCTATGCACGTCTCTGTCAAAGCTTTCATCTTTGGAAATGTCACTAAAGCGACGAGGCGACACTTATCGTAACTTGCCGCAATTTGCTCTCCCTAATTGCCCAATGTGTCCCCCGAGAGCCGAGACTTTCCTTTTGCGTAACGCGGCATCGATTTCATCTGCTCCTGCTGCTTTTTTGTTTTGTTTTTGAATTCCCATCATCTGGAGTGCCCTGTAAATAAAACATCTTGAACCCCTTTAAATTGACATCAACATATTTGGGTTGAACAGGAATTTAAAAATTTTTTTTAAATATTATGTGCTTTTAGGGTTAGTGTTAGTATTTATGCATCCTTTTTAAATCCATGAAATTGTTGTCACTTAAGTCTAATTCCGCTCCATCAGGTTCTACCAGGTACGGACGGGGTTGAAGGTCTCCCCTCGGGTGCTCCACAGGTTAATAGTGACAACGCAAGATAATGAAGGTGAGTACCAGAGATTGAGGATCACATTTTTCGACACCTCTCGGAATTTTCCGATTTGTGCCGGCATACTCCTTTCACCTGCTATTTTGGTTCTCGCTTATCAGAACCCCATTGAGCTGAGCATATTTCTGTAGCTAATCAAAGCGCTTTCAAGTACTTTCTGAAGCCGCGTGATGACTTCCTCCTCTGCACAATCTACATTTTGCAAATCTGAAATACAATCCTGTACGCTCAATTGACATCCTTCTCATCTTGCTTTCTCTTTCTTGCGGAAACTTTCCGAGCCTTACAATCCGCTTCCCCAGCAATCCAGGAAACCAATTCGCTGCCAATGATGATTCACAGTAATGACGGTTATTTTTAGCTTCTTGGGACTGGGCGAGGCGTGTGCGCGTGCGTGCGTGTGTGTGTGTGTGTGTGTGTGAGTGTGTGTGAGTGACTACAAGTGTGTAGATTATGAGGACCTTCTTAAAAAAGTCATTGTTCCATAGAGGACACTTTTTATTGCAAGCCTTTTTGGGGATATTAATGTTAGAATTTAGTGTGCTGAAGCAGTGTGTGTGTGTGTGGGGGGGGGGGGGGGTCGAGGGTCACGGTGGTTATGACTTTGATTCATCTTAATCCTGGTGAGATGACAGGAAAACGGAGCACACAAATACCACTGGTGAGACGCGATTTTCTTCCCTCATTATTTGATGCTTTGAGTGGAATTATAAATAGGTCATAAATCCTAAGTAGCGCTTGCCTCCGAGTGTAAAATGACTCAACATTCGTTTCGAGGAGACTAATGCATTTCTTTCAATAAGGTCACTTTCTGAGGTATCTAAGTCTGTCACATGCTTTAATTAAAGTGGACCTTGCTGAAATGAGCCTGCAATACAAAATATGACGAGCATTACCATGGCGACCGAGGGTTGTGCTCAGGTGTGACTACTTGTTGAGATCCCGAGTCTAAAAGTGAGCCAACATAAAGACAGTGTATAGACTGTGTTTTCATTCATGGTGGCAGGACTTCATTTGTCAATAAGGGGCCGATGTGCGTGGTGTTCAGAATACCTTCGCCTCGATCAAACCCACCTACCACCTGTGCCCCAAATTCGACCTATTTTTAGCTGCACAAATTTTGTAGTCTGCTTTCTGTCATCCAAATTTTCAGGCGCGCCAGGGGTGTGTAATAAAACACGCACATGCATACCTGTCAACTCATATGGTTTAGCCATAGTTCATACGGGTTTTGTGGTGAATCTTACGTATATGGCCGTATCGCACAAATCATACGGATTCTGAAAATTTCCGTATTTTTATTATTATTTATTTTTTTGCCGATGGGTCTGAATACAACTCTGAACACAGTAATGCCACTAAGTAGAATGATGATTAGACATTAACCAGACATTGTATTATGGAGATCTACAATAAATATCATTGCGCGCCAGACATATAAAAGGTAAGGTGCTCTTTATAAGGATTTTTTTGGTAGTTTATACAGGTTGGCGCTCCACGCATATGTAAGCATTCACCGGAAAGGCAACACAAAAATGAAAAAAAAAAAAAAAAGATAATTTACACATTGAGGTACAAATTTGCCTCACTCCAACTTTGATTTGTCATTTTATATATAATACATTCACGAATCATGAATTAAGCCCGTTCACCTCGTGGGCATAAGCAGCAACAGGAAATAATCCTTTACTGTGATCCCTCTCACACTCTCAAAGTGCACGCTTGACATTTGAGTTATCCGGCCCTAGACATGCTCATCGTGTGTATGGCGGATTGCGCCAAACACTCAACTGAAGCGTTTCATGATGGTCATTTGCTCGCAATAACATCATGATTTTCAAGGCCGGATGCCATAGTATCATGAAGAGCAATTGTATTCGGAGATTTTGTGGGTTTTATTGATAGGATGGACACACACACACACACACACACACAAATATACACACACTGTGATACACAGCAGATGTAGCATACCGAAGGTGATAAGCAGATTATTTCTGGCACAGAATCGCTGTGACTAAAGCTTGGGGGCATTTCAGCAAGTTTTAAAGGGCAGGATGCGATAACGCCCCACAACGTGTACAGACGGAAACGCCTCATTATGCACTAAGCGTTTGATGTGTGAATAGCGCACGTTTCACTTCCGTGCGGAGTCAGTCTGGTCATAATATAGTCGCACACAACAAAAATGTAAATATATATACAATTGTAAATTATATTTGTGATGTAGTACAGTAGATTAAAGCGATTTTGAATGAGTTGAACTCATTCACTCCCAAAGACGTTTTTTAACGTCTTTTCAGACTTGGTCTAGAATTGGCTGGTGCTGGTCTCATTTTGGAAATTCAAGATTTATGAAGGATCTGCCGAGATTATTTGGACACAGCAGCACACTGGCACGATAGTCTCCTTCTGACATCCAACAAGTCTTTGACAAGAGTCGTGCTCGCACACACCCAGCCGTCCGGTTTAATGCGACAGGGAGCGGCAGCATTATCAGGAGGGAAGCCCCGTGGAGAGGGGCAGACTATAAAGACCAAAACAGGCAGACCGTCCTCTGCGGGACATTTCAAAAGCCTCTCTGAGCTCGCAGCTGGACAGCGGCGCAGTTTTTTTTTTGTTTTTTTTTTTGCACAACTGCTGTTTTGATTCTTGCACCTTTTAAAGAGCCCGTCAGTCTTTTGCAGTGTGTATATGCCCCGTTTTTTTTTTTTTTTACATTTTTAAAACGGATGAGTCAACAAAATATATAGCGATAAATAAATGTGAAGCTTTAGCTGGAGCCCAGTACAAGTAATGCATCAGAAACTCCACTCATGTAGTCGTATTTGTATTTTTATGTAATTATTTAAGCATCATTCGGTCCTTTGAAAGGGGCCAGTGGAGATAAAAAAGCATTCACACCCTTGTTTAAATGCCAGGCTCGTGTGATATTAAAACGTGAGATCGAGATGAATCACTTTTATCATGTGACCTACAACCTGTACAAGCAAGGGTGTGTAGACTTTTAAAAAAATGTACAAGTCAAACCTCGTTTTTCGAACGTCTCGGTTCTTGACCAATTCGGTTTTTGACCCAAAATTTCGAGTTTTTTTATGCCCCGGATGACGAACAAATTTCGGTTCTCGAACAAACTGAGCACACTTGAATGCACCATTTGACTCCTCTCGCCTTCCTTACACGAGGAAGTGACGCTTCCTCGTCTTGCTTTCCGTTGTGAGCAGATGTGTTCAGTTTAAAAAGAGCGTGGTTTCGGTTTTCGAACAATTTTGGTTTTCGAACAGCCTTCTGGAACGGATTATGGATGAAAACCGAGGTTTGACGGTAATTATTTTGTCCCTCCTGTGGTGTTGCTGCACCAACGTTTCCACATTATGTTTAGTTGCCGTGTAAGTAGAGTATAAACAGGCCAACAAACAACTCCGATTTTAACATGAACAGTAGCGTCATATAAAATGTTAAGATAACACTTTGTTTTGTCACAAGTTATGACAACTAACTAGTTGGGAGCCAGCACAAAAAGCTGTCATCGACATCTTGTCTAACGGTGCATTCAAATGCATGCCAGTCAGAACATCCTCTGAATGTTGAAGTCCACACTCTGATGAATTTATCAATTCAAATTATCGCCACACATTCAACGGGACTCAATGTGCATTTCTGCAGCTCAACCTTGTCATGTTCAATGAACGAGGGTTGCCTCTGCCGATTGTAACGTATGTCGTCTTGTCGCGCAGCAGGCGAATGCAGCTTCAGCTCCCCGGGGGTGTACGACGGCACCGTATTCAGCCGCATATTTCAGATCCTTTACCGGAATGAGGATATCACCGTCAACGACAGCATGCTCTTCAAAGTGCACCTGCTGCTGGATGGAGAGAGGGTGAGTCGAACATGACATTTTGTGTACGCGCGTGTACACGGGCAGATATTTGTGTCTTTTCCAGGTTCATTCCGTGACTGACTTTTGGGGATGGTAAACAAAATGTGACGAAAGTGGTTTACCGTTCACGGCTTCGGCGATTACTGATCTGAATTTAGCCAGGGTTGTTAGTGGAAAGTAGGCAGAATTGCGCATAGGTGTAAATGAATTAGGTTGGCATTGTCATCCTCTGAAACTGTAGCCCTTGAGTTGAAAACATTATTTTGGGCACCTGCTTCGGTTACCCTTCAAACATTTTTTCCGTGATTCATGTTGCCGCATTTTCAACTTTTAATATTGTGCATCGTTTCCTTGCGCGCGTCATTTAGCATTCTGCGCCAGCGTGGGTGTGACTCATGCAAACTCCTATTAGCAGCAGGAATGTACAGATTGTAACTCGTAATTTCCTTTTCCAACATGCTCTTCATAAAAATGCGTATACAGTGAAACTCCTCTACAACGACAACAGGGGTTTTTTTCACTGTAGCAAATTTGAAACATGCATGAAGATTTTTTCACACTAGGGGGCATTTTCACCCATGTAGATTTCGTTGTAGAGGAATTTCACTGTATCATGTTTGCATCAAGACATTTTTCACAACAGGGGGTTTTTCACCGTAGCAAATTTGAAACAGGAAAGTGGGAATGGTGTGAATGCATGAAGATTTTTTCACACAAGGGGTATTTTCACCATGTAGATTTCGTTGTAGAGGAGTTTCACTGTATCATGTTTGCATCAAGGAATTTTTCACAACAGGGGGTTTTTCATTCACTGTAGCAAATTTGAAACAGAAAAGTGGGAATGGTGTGAATGCATGAAGATTTTTTCACACAAGGGGGTATTTTCACCCATGTAGATTTCGTTGTAGAGGAGTTTGACTGTACCGGTTGAATTTCAAATGTGCAGGATATAAATCCGCATAAAAGTCTCTTTTTATGCAAGACAGAGGAGCGTAAAGACATGTCGGGTGTCAGCAGCGAGCTCTCACAAAGGCTCTTGGCTCATTAACCTTCCGGAGGTTATCTGTTGCTCTTACCCGGCGATGGCCACAGACAAAAATAGCCACTCGCTTCCCCCCCGCCCGAGTCGCGTACGCGCGATTCGTGCCGGGATCGATGGCGCCGTCGATGCGCACGACCAAAGATGGCCGTGTTTACTCTTGTGCGGGAGGCAGCGGGGTTGCACTCTGAACGCCGCCGCCGTGTGAATCTATTCACACGGCTGCTTCATTTTCAACCTTCAAAAGACTCCCGTCAGTCCAGCTGCTTTCTCTTTCATGCCGTTTTGTTTTTGTACTATGCTGGGCACCCTTTGATTTTTATGGCACATAAATTCACTTACTTTGCATAAGATTAGAAGACGTCGCTTCGGCCAGGCAGTTTTATTTATCGAGCACATTTCATATACAAGGTCACTTAATGTGATTCACGTACTTAAAAATACATTTAAAAGCATTTCAAAACAAATGAAGCTTTTAAGACATTCACAAGCGAGAAAATTAGCAGTTTCCATTGAACGCTTGAAGAAATGGTTACAAATAAGGTGGAATCCAGTTGAAAATGCGCCGCCGCCGCTGCCGCTAGAACGTCGCAATTTCCCATGGGATAGTTGCTCGTGTCTCGGCAGAGGTCTGCTCGCTCTGAGTGTTCTTTTCTTTGCAGCTCGGGGAGGCTCTCAGCGAGGTGGACTTCCAGCTGAAGCTGGATCTTCACTTCACTGACAACGAGCAGCAGTAGGTGTCACTCCGGTTTTGGGCACAATGGAAAAACATCAACAACTCGCTTGCAACCGTTACAGTCACACAATTTTATAATTTATGGCTTAATTTCCCAGGTTGGCCGACATCGTCTCGGTCCCGTTGATCAGCAGCCGCACCCTCAATCTCCACTTCCACCCGCAGAGAGGCTTGCATCATCACGTTCCCGTCATGTTCGACTACTTCCACCTGTCCGTCATTTCCGTCTCCGTCCACGCCTCACTGGTTGCCTTACATCAGCCGCTGATCAGGTAGAGTAAAAGAGGTTGTTCGGCATCGGCGTGGCTGCGAAACGGCGCAAAAGCGCGGCGGCTCTTTCGATGGGGCTTCTCGTAATTCACCAAGCTACTGCATAATATCAGGATGCAATCAAAATTTGCAGTTAGCAGAATATTCTTTAGTTGCTCTATATATACAGTAATCCCTCGTTTATCGCGGTTAATGGGGACCAAAACCACCCGCGATAAACGAAAATCCGCGAAGTAGCGACGCCCCCCTCACCCCTATATAGGTACATGTACATAATATTTATAAGGCCAAATTTAATGGTATACATGCATGTAGAAGTAATTAACATGACTTAATGCTGTATTTTAATAGATTTAAACATGTATAAGTTAGGTTAGTTTATGAATAACAAAATACAGTAAACATATTAAAAAAATTTTTATTTATTTTAAGTCCGCAAACGGTCCGCGAGAAGCTGCGAAAGTCAGCAAAACAACAGCGAGTCACATAGAGCAACAAATGACAAAATAGGCCCTGAGTGAACGCTGGCGCGTTTGGCTGCCGCTGCTCAACCCGCATTGTGTTTTATTGTTCTTGTTCCTGATTGTAAAGTGTCCTTGGGTGTTTTGAAAGGCGCTTATAAATAAAATGTATTCTTATTATTATCATACAAAAACGTCTGCTCACAATGGACGCTACGAGGAAGCGAAGCCGAGAGGAGTGAAGCGACGCATTCACGTGCGCTCGGTTAGTTCGAGAACCGAAATTTGTTCGGCATCCCAGGCATAAAAAACTCGAAATTTTTGTTCGAAAACCGAATTGTACAAGAACCGAGACGTTCGAAAACCGAGGTTTGACTGTATACGAAATTGTTTTTTATTTATTTATTTTTTTTTTAAATGAAGATGTTTGAAAAAATACGCGATGCACTGAAGCCGCGATATAGCGAGGGATCACTGTATTCTATATTTGACCATGTTTCCCCTCCGTCCAGCTTTGCTCACACAGGAAAGGGCTCCTGGCTGGGAAAAGGTTCACTGGAGAGCACCGGTGACCAAGCGGCCATCTCTGTGGAAAACCTCATCTTTGGAGCAGGGTACTGCAAGCCCGTCATCTCTGAGGTATGGCTCGGGAAGTCCAGTCCTAAGATAACATTTATCCCCGTTGACGTAAAGGAGGTTCTTCCGGCTTGCCGATGCCATGTGGCGATGGCGGTGTGATCTGTTTGGAGACAGCAGACTCGATGGATTACGATGCCATTTGCGCGGGGCCGCCATAACATTGGAATTATAGATCTTGGATGAGTGTCATCCTCGCAATTGGTCACTTGAGGCTCCAAAACCAGACGCCAACGCAGATTTCACGGCTTTAAAAACAAACTCTGCTGATGAGTGGAACAAATAGACCTCTAAGTGTCTGCTTAAAGATGGTACATTGCTACATCATTATCCATCTGGCATTACTTGCATTACCGAGATCACGTACAGACCACATTACGATCCTCTTTTCATCTTTCTGGCCCTGGTCGAGTCAGATGATGGTGATGATGATAGGTTTGAAATGAGTTTTCTGACAACCACTAATTCGCTCATATTGACCACTCTATGAATCCCGACAGCATCCGTTTTTAAACGTACATCTCAGCTTCCTTTAGATGTCACAAAAATCCATTGTAAATCTTTAATGAGCGCCCCATTCGCCGCCTCCTACTTTTTTTCCCCCCACCCGTGCCTGGCCCCTTTTAATAAGCTCTGGCTCTGGACCAGGACCAGGAGGAGGAGGAGGAGGAGGGGGCGCAATGTCTTCTTTTGATCCCAAGTAATGAGTCGTGCCACGTATCAGTACGTTTTTGTGTGTTTCCTTCATTGACGATGTCGAAAATCACAGTCAACGATTGATTAATTGATACACATACACGACATTATTGCACATTTGGAGTTCTCTACAAGTCAAAAAAAAAAAAACCAACAGCTTTCTAGAGTAATAGAGAAAAATAGTTTTTCATCTAGCGACCAGTTCAAACAAACCCATAGCTAGTTTTTCACCTGTCACTCGACAGCCTTGCAGGCTGCTCATAGAAAAACTGAAAATTCTGAAAGTAAACATACAGGTGTTCCTTTTTTGGTTTTCTTATCCCGTACTGCTGCGATTACAGAGCGCACACGCGTATGATGATAGGGCCAGAGTCTGAACTTGCCTGGGGTAAATTATAGTCTGTCCACAGATACTCCAGGCATGACTCGTTATTATTATTATATATTTTTTTTAAACTGGGAGAGAAAACATTCTTACCATAACTCTGTTAAAGGGGAGATTTTATGCGCAATTAACTGATTTCTACAAAGCCCGGCCGGGTGTGCAGGGCCTGTCCTACCCATCAAGTGTGAATTTACACAACCGAGAAAGATTTTTGAGCTGCCAGCAGTCAGAAAAAGACAAAAAAGGCCCACTTTTAAACGCAAGGTCAGCAGCTAGCCATCACAACTGTTTCCGTGGCAGCTATAAAGTTCAAATATGTGTACATGGCGGTTATGAAGGTAGGGCCTTTTTTCGGAGAGGCGACCGATGACCTACATCGCGGCTGACATTTCCCTACTTGGCTCTTCCCTCCCCAGGGGAGCTTTTATGTGCCGAGTGAGGACTGCCTGCAAAGAGCGCACACTTGGCACAGAAGACTCTGTCGCCTCCTGCTGTCCGCCCACGGTGGTCTTAGCCGCTACTGCACTGTGCTGATGAAGGAAGTCCCGCAGCTCCAGCAGATGCCGGTGGACGCGGGTGAGCAAAGTTGCACAAACGAAGCTGATCATCCAAATCGGAGCATTTTGCTCACATTTGACTTTGCTGTGTGTAACTACCGCATGTGATCAATCACCTTTTGAGTCGACACTAACTTTTCTACTCTGCACTGCTTGCTCGAATCACAGAAGTCCTGCCCGTCGAGGAGATTCTAAATCAGCTCGCGATAGAGTTACAGGTATGCATGTTAAAAACACACCACTCTAATGCTTTTGGGGGCAAAAAAAAAAAAAAAAAGTTGATCATAATCCATGGTCATGAAATGGTTGTGTGGATGGTTAGAAACCATGTTTTTTTTTCAGCAAAACTGTATGGCGAACTCATTTCTTTCAGCAGCTTCAAAATAAAAGCAAAGTATGTAGACCTGAATAAAAATATACCTGGAAAAAAGAAGTCGATTGATGAGCTTGACCCATGGTCGAAAAAATAGTTTCAATGTTAGCAAACATTGCCTCCAAGATCCGCGCGCATGTTAATGACGTCACAGTTTACAAAGACGAGCGTTCTTAATTGCCTCCTCAGTCCTCAGCGCACGTGTAAACCAGTGTGGTGGTTGCTGTTGCCATTTCCGAACGAAGCAGCAGAGGTCGCTGTGGCCTGCTGAGGTTTTGCATTAGACTTTTGCCGAAGGCTTGTTTTCGATGTCGTGAACGTCATTGCGAGGCAAGGGTGGAGAAAACGAGTTCGTATGACGCAACAGGGGGGGAATATTTGTCTTCGGGGGAAGCAGAAAAGAAGGAATGGCTTAATGCTTGAAGATTTATTCACACTAGGAGGTATTTTCACACATGTAGGTATCGTTTTAGAGGAGTTTCACTGTACAGTCAAACCTCGGTTTTCGAACGTCTCTGTTCTCGACCAAGTCGGTTTTCGACCAAAACATTTAGAGTTTTTTTTATGCCTCGGATGACGACCGAAATTCGGTTCTCGACCGAACTGAGCGCACTTGAATGCGCCACTTGACTCCTCTCGCCTTCCTTACACGAGGAAGTGACGCTTCCTCGTGTAGCGTTCCATTGTGAACAGACTTATTCAATAATTTTTTTTTTTTTAAAGAGCGTGGTTTCGGTTTTCTAACAAATCGGTTTTCGAACAGCCTTCTGGAACGGATTATGGTCGAAAACCGAGGTATGACTGGATTACAACTCGTGTGCATACGTATGCATACATTAAGTATGGCTGGGCACGCATCTTGGAGGCATAAAACACACGTCACATAAAACTGGTCTATACTCGCCTCTGCTTCAGCAATTATAATCATTTCCCGAAACACAGAAAAGAGGGAGATGCCGCTTTCGAGCCCCATGAAACACATCGGACGCTATTGAGAAGTACACATGAAACTAAAGCGGCCCCGCCCTCTGTTGTCCCCGCCAGCTGCAGGAGGGCCGCGAGAAGGTAGCCGAGCAGATCAGCAGGGACGTGGGCCACCTTTGCACGCAGCTGACCGCCCTCTGGCGTTGCTTCCTGGAGGCGGCCGCGCTCAACCCCCACGTCCTGTCCTACGTGGCTCAGGAGCACCACACTCTCAGGGTGAGCGCCACCAAGACAGGATTATTATTGATTAGTTTCTTAATTTTTTTTTTTGTTGGTGTATATATTTGAGTTTTTATTGTCGTCTTTTGTTCATTTTATTTTGGTTTGTTTATACACATTTTCTTTTGTGGTCTTACTTGTGTCATCCTATGATTCTGTTGTTCGTTCCACAAATAGAAACAGAAATGTAATAGACTTGCCGCGCCTTAAATCTCGTTTTGTCGACAACCACTCTATCTGCCGTGTAATCAGCGGCCCATTTAAAACCAATACAAAAGCTTGTTCGCTGTGTCTCTCCGCGGGGCGATTTTGACTCGGTTGCATTTGTCTGAAAGTAATGAACATGTTTGCCTTGGTTTTAAAGTACCCCCGTGGCGGCGGGATGCTGGCAAAGCCCTTCACACGTCGGTGGAATTTCAATTAGCACATATTCTGTAATTATTTGGCGGGGAGGTGTAAAAAAATACACCAGGAATTTTGTCCCGCTGGCGATTTGTTGTCATAGTGCCTGAGTTTAGACTACGGGTCGTGACTAAATTAGATGACATTACTTTTGAAAGGTTTCCGTTTGTGCTTTAAATAGCAGCTCGCGACATTTTAACTGCAATCCGAGCCTCACGGTGTGTTTCGTTTCCCGAAGGTGAGGAGGTTTTCCGAGGCCTATTTTTTCACAGAGCACCCCAAAGAGACATCGCTTCTATTTCAAGAGGAGCTGTAAGTATCGCAACAAGATAAAACGCATTTGGACGAACGTCTTCTTGAAAAATAGTGATCTTTCCGCCGAAGGATCAGCAGACAGGGCCAGATTGCAGCGGAAGTACGGTCTTCGGACTACTTGGCCAAAATGCCTCCTTTACCCGTCGAGTGCCTGGACATTGATGGCGACTGGAACAGCCTTCCTATCATCTTTGAGGATCGATATGTGGAGTTTTCTGCAAAAGGTGAATCCAACATGTTTTTTGAGATGCGGTACGTTTAGAGCGGGGGACGGCAACACGCGGCTCCAGAGCTATGGTGTTGATTTTTAAAAACGTACACTTTATTTATGCTTTTAACAGTCTCGGCAAACAGACACGTCTGCGTCCGACTCTTTTCTCGTTGAACTCGAGAGGCGTTCAAAGACGGCTTCAGAAAAATGGAAATTCATGATCACTTCACTGACACTAAGAAAAGTGAAAATAATGCACCAAAACAAAAAAATCAAGCGAGGAAATCACAAAATAAATTCTATGAGGGCGTTTGTGAACACACAACAAAGGAATAAATAACATAAACAATTCTGAGACATACATACAGCATATTTCCTTCATTTTGCGGCTCCAACCATATTTGTTTTTATTGTCCTATATGGCTCTTTCAACATTTTGGGTTGCCGACCCCTGGTTTCGAGGCAAGAGTATTTGCTCTGGAACTGTCACGCTTTTGTCTTTCCAGAGCGGATACCGCATGCGCCGGTCCTTGCGACGTCCGACGATCAGACCGACGCGGGGGGTGTCGTCGTGGCTCGCCCAAGCGGTCCGGGGCCAAATGCTTCGAAGTATCCCAGGATGCTTCGGATAGCGACGACTGCATGGATTTGACCACCTATGTGTCGCTCATCGGAAAGCGGAGCAGCTGCAGACGTTCTCGGGACGCTCTTCCGATGGAGGAAAGAACGGAGCGACCGGCGGCAGATCCGCAGGAATCAAAGGACATCTCATCCGTCGAGGAAAGTTCAAGCCTGGGAAAATCTGCCGATCTCGTCACTTGTCAAACAGAAGAAGCCCTAAGGAATGGGAAAGTGCATCTTATTCCGGAAGATTGCATCCGTCATTTTGATGCCTCAAAGGACAACATTAGCCAAAAGATTGACGACAATGACTTTGAGGTGCTGGTGCCAGTAACTCAGTTCACGGATTATGAAAGCGAGGATGCTCCGGTCGGCACCCCCGCGGCGTCTGCAAATTCTGTTTCATCGTCCTCTCTCGGCGGCCTCCGAAAGGAGTTGCCCCCTCGAGGAGGTCCGGTCATCTCCAAGGTGATCAAGCGCTCGTCCTCGGTCATTTCGGACTCGGGTATCGAGAGCGAGCCCAGCTCAGTGGCGTGGCCTGTTGAAATGGTCCTGCGGGCTAAACCCGCTTTGGAATTCTCCAGCGAACGGGAAATCCCGCGGCAGAAAGTGTCTCGCCACCGGGTCCTTCGCGGCTCTTTGGAGGGCCTGCAGATGGAGAGCAACGGTAGCATTCCGAGCGGAGGTATTCAGGCCTCCTTGACGTCCATAAGCTCCCTGCCTTATGAGGACGAACGGGAGCAGAGCCACGGTGGCAAACTGACCAAATCCATGTCCGCACCGCAGATCAGTAGCCCGGACGACAACGAGGAAGACCACGCGCCTCGGATTAAAGAGGCGCACGCCTCAAGTGGTTTAGTCCGACACCCACGTTCCGATCAAGCCCATTTTTCTTTGAACTCGGAGCGGTCGGAATCATCCATTTTAGACACAAGTTTAATGACAAACAACAGTACCGAAGGCACCGTCGGTTCCGAAACGTCGCATCATCCGCAAAACGTCGGTGAGATCGACAAATTCAGCTCGGCGCCAAGTTGCGAGTCTATGGCGGGCCCTCAGGTTCAGGCGAGTCCTGTTATGGACTGCCATGGCCAGTATGTAAATCATCACATCGGCGGGGTAAGTGCCTCTGTGGAGGATGTGCAGCTCGCAGCATTTCCCCGCAGGAGCGAGCATGAGCCAAGTGCTCATAAAACCGCAATGGACCGGCAGAGTGGTATCAATGTCGATGAGAACCAAAGTCTCCACCAGACCGAATTTCCTAACCAGGACTCCAGAACTCTTGTCGAAATTGGCTCTCTGCCGTCTTCGGAAAGCTGCGACCTCACGAGGGCGACAAGTCACGAGATCACCTCACACGGTGACCACAACAGGACGTCAGCCAGTGAGAACGAAGCGGCAGGTGACCCCACCAAACCCTCCAAGGTGCCCAACTCGGGCTTGGCCTTCGTCAATAAGAAAATGGTGGAGGTGGTGAACATGTCGGTGTCCTGCGCGCCCACCTGTCTGCCCTTTTCCTCTGCTCTGAGAGACTCTCCGTCCATGAGCGGCATGTCCGCCCGCCTGACGACCTCGCCCATTACCAACCAGCCGCTGGGCTCGTTTGGCATCATCTCCTCAATGTCAGCCAACCCTTTTGGCGTGGACCAGGAGGTCAACGAACGCATGCTGAGGTTTGTTTTTCCACGCGTGAATGCACTCATTGGCCACGTTCACGATCAGGAACGCCACACACAAAAGCCGCTGCTCAACCCGCATTGTGTTTTATTGTTTTTGTTCCTGATTGTAAAATGTCCTTGGGTGTCTTGAAAGGCGCTTATAAATAAAATGTATTATTATTATTATTATCTAACGTTCTGTCCGTTGTCGGCGTGAGCTAGCTTTATTTAACCCCCATGCAGTAATTATCCCAAAATTGGACATTTCGGACACTTTGGACGATTTTGGACTGTTGGACAAATGGACACCACAGACAAAACAGTGAAAAATAACTCCACGAAGCTGAAATTTTGCAAAGGATGTATATCTATGTCTTGGGCAATTCCCACTGAACATTTTGAGGGGTTGAAAGTGAAAAAAAATTAAAAGTGAAAAAAGTTGTTGCACATTGGAAGAGGGACATTTTTGGGACGTAATACCCTTCATGCAGCCGCTTAAAAATACTCCACGAGGGTTAAATACTGTCAAAGTACGTCATGTCTGGGTGCCTTGCTTCACCAGGAGGATCAAAATATATCAAAAAGAGTATGAAGATTACAGTAGTAATCATACAAATACTGTTCCTACTTACGACTACGATTATTATTATTTCCCAGAGCTTTTTTTTCGGAGTTACATGATTTGCTTGTCTGCGCATGTCCAGTTTCTTTCAAGCCAAAGAGGAGCTGTTTAAAGGCATGAGCTTCCTGGGCGGCCTTTACAGCGACCTACCCCTGCTGGCATCTGACTCGCCCTACTTCCCGCCCGAGGAGGACGACGAGGAGTTTGACGACGGCATACACCTCGTGGTGTGTGTGCACGGGCTGGATGGTGAGATTTACGAGGAGGCGGCCGCTTTCATTGCCGCTTGTCAAAATAACCCATTCAGACATTGTGCGATTTAATTTGATTTTTTTAATTTATTTTTTTCTTCCAGGAAACAGCGCAGACCTTCGCCTGGTGAAGACGTTCATCGAGTTAGGCTTGCCAGGATCCCGGCTGGACTTCCTCATGTCTGAAAGAAACCAGGTACATGTATTGTATTGCAAAACAAAATATTAAAAGCAGTTAATTCAAATCTTTTTTTGTGTGTGCTTTTTAAAAAAAAAAACATTTTTAATTCTTTGCAGGCTGACACCTTTGCTGATTTTGACACCATGACGGACAGATTGCTGGATGAGATAATTCAGCACATCCAGTTGTACAATCTCACCATAGGCAGGATAAGGTCAGTTTTCGCCCAATGAAAGGACACCGGCCACAATATTAGGCACACCTTCCCTACACTTAATTTAGATCATGTAACGCAAAGTACTGATGACGTATGATAACACAACTACATGGTGAGAAAAGCCATTCTCCTTCCTCATAGTCACACTGTACTGTACTTCCGCCTAATGTCAATAGAGGGCAGCAGAGACAGCAAAAATCTATTTAGACCAGACCCCGCCCATGATAATTTACTGACACTGGCCAACTCCAAATTGATAAGTGATTCAGAATGATGAAAAGTTTTATCATTCATACCCAAAATGTTTCCAAAGCATCGTTGTTTGACTGTAGGCGTTAATGCCGCGACGGGTTGCCTGAAAATGAAAGTGCATCGTTGAAAGTTTCGGGTTGCATTTGCAGCAACGGCGAAGTAATTCAACGAGGTGTCTCGGCGTCGTCGCATCTGCTGCAATTAATTCTACCAACGATGTCCTCTATGCGAGCATCATTAAATTGTCTTTGCCGCCATGCGAACATTGAACGAGCTAATGAAGTTTCTTTAATTAGACGCTTCGTAACTGCAAGCGTTCTATAATAAGAGCTTTTTTTTTTTTTTTTTTGGCGCCGACAGCTTCATCGGACACTCTCTGGGGAACGTCATTATCCGCTCGGTGCTGACGAGGCCTCGCTTCCGCTGCTATCTGCCCAGACTGCACACGTTCCTCTCGCTGTCCGGCCCGCACTTGGGGACGCTGTACAACAACAGCACGCTGGTCAGCACAGGTGAGGCAGAGAGCGCTTGCTTATCAGCCTTATCTTTTTTTTTTAGGGGGGGGGGGGTGTAAGCTGGTGTGCAAGGCACACACATTCTTTCAGCTTAAGTGGTCACATTAAAAAAGACGCCGATATTTAGTGCAATAGACCCCAGTCACTACAGTCAAACCTCGGTTTTCGTCCAGAATCCGTTCCAGAAGGCTGTTGGAAAACCGAAATTGTTCGAAAACCGAAAACCACGCTCTTTTTAAAATAAAAATGTTTACTGAACACGTCTGCTCACAATGGAAAGCAACACGAGGAAGCGTCACTTCCTCGGGTAAGGAAGGCGAGAGGAGTCAAATGGCGCATTCAAGTGCGCTCAGTTTGTTCGAGAACCGAAATTTGTTCGTCATCCCAGGCATGAAAAACTCGACATTTTGGGTCGAAAACCGAATTGGTCGAGAACCGAGATGTTTGAAAACCGAGTTTTGACTGTATTTTGTGTCAGCTATAGAAAATAATAAAGCAACTCTGCACACTCTTTGCTGTTGACAAAGTGTTATCAAGCTTCAAAAACACGACCGGTACGTTAAATTGTTAAAACAAATATGAGAGAGAGAGACCCGCATTCTGAGGTCACCAAATTCGACTTATTGCATTAATTTTTTTTTCTCAAATCTGCCAGCATACAACCTTGATAGGATTTGTTTCGTGCTTGGAGCCCATGATCAAAAATGGAACCAAATTTGGCTACTTATAAAGACGACGTTCAAAATGGGCCAAGCCCTTGCTTTAAGAATAGAGTTAGGTCTGTAATTGTGTCTAATTATAATTAAAAATAATGATCCTCAGAAGTAAATGATTAAAAAAAAAAAAAAGTCTTCTGGTAATTATCGAGACTTTCCGACTGCAAATGCCCTACGTGTACCCTGCGCGTGAACATTTTGTGCTCTCGACAATAATTATCAACGGGGAAAACTTCACATCTGTGCGCCTCGGTTTTTGAGGCAAAGTTTCACAGGATTCTATGTTTGTGGTTACGAAGGTCTGTGGTTAATGCAGAAGCTGAAGAAATCGGGATCCTTGCTGCAGCTCACCTTCAGAGACAATACGGATCCGCGGAAGACCTTCCTTTATCTCCTGAGTCAGAAACCCGGTAGGAAAACTGCCAAAACGGCCTCATTCAAATGTCGACTTTTCAATCAGCCCGTTTTGTGTCATGCTTCTGAGTGGCCTCCCCGCTGTGTCAGCGAGCGCGACGACGACGACGACAATCATCACGGAAATGCTTTTTGTCAAACCCACACAGAGCCAGAGTGCGCAAGTCTGACACCCCGTCAGCGAAAACGCAGCCAAGTGCGCTTTTAAAAGCACTCGCTGACAGCAGACCCAAAAGAAAAACTGTTTTATTGTGTCTCGCCTGTCATCGCACTTTGAGATTGCGCTTTGCCATTTCGAGTAAAATGACTCCGCCCGCACTCTTTCTCACACACGCGTTGCCGTCTCTTTCAACTCCTTTTTGTTTTATTTCCGTTAGGGCTGCAGTTCTTCAAGAATGTGGTGCTGGTGGCGTCGCCCCAGGACCGTTACGTTCCTTTCCACTCTGCCCGAATTGAGATGTGCAAAACCGCTCTCAAAGACAAAACCACAGGTAGACTATGTAACGGCCACAGAACATTAGCTGTGTCCAATTCTGCCCCGGAGACGATCATGAAAACATGAGTAAAAGCTCTTCAGATTATCCGGTGCGCAGATTAATGAATGAAATGATGAAATAATTGGTAAGCAAATCACTAACTTGACCTGTCTGAATAATTTACGACGAGAGAGCTCATTTTCATTAGGCCATATAGTTCCTGGAATAAAATTGCGATAACTGATCCGCAGTGCTTGTACAGTGAAACTCCTCTACAACGAAATCATGTCTGCAGTAAGAAATTTTTCACAACAGGGGGTTTTTCACTGTAGCAAATTTGATCTCAGATGCAAACACATACGGACAAACGTATGTGTACTCTTTATTTTTATTCCAATAGTATGAGCATACACTTATTTGACACTTCATATAGTCGGTGTAGAAAGAGAAATAAGGGAAAGAAATTGCGAAATTGACGATCAGCATACTTACCGGTACATCAATTTCTTGGGTAATGTCTTTTATGTTGTTTCCTCCGTCTTTCATTTTGATCACTTTTCCCCTCTTTCCAGCGTCAGAGCGCTTCTTGTCTTAGCTGCTTGACATCCAAAGGTCCTTTTTGTAGCCATTTTAGCAATGCAACGTTCTTGCTGCGTCTAAAACTAACAATATCAAATACTTCCTGGACGACTGCGCATGTGTAAACCAGTGTGGTGGTTGTTGCCGTTTCCAAACGAAGCAGTAGAGGTCGCTGTTGGATTAGACTTCGTTTTAGTGAATCTCTTCGCAAGCAGAAAAAAAAGATTTTGTACAACGCAACAGGTTTTTTTTTCGTTGTATGGGGGGCAGGAGAGTGGGAATGGTGTTCATGCATGAAGATTTTTTCACACTAGAGGGTATTTTCGCCCATGTAAGTTTCGTTGTAGAGGAGTTTCACTGTAACAAAGATGAATTACAGGCAATTTTTTTTTCATCACTTTCGTATTTGCTTTTGAGGAAGGGTTTGAATGTCATTATCTTTGTCTTACGTAGTCTTACGTTAATGTGAAAAATTAATCGGTCGGGTCCCTCAATTTCTTCCCCCACCAGGCCCCGTCTACACGGAGATGATCAACAACCTGCTGCAGCCTCTCGTGGAGGCCAAAGACTGCCGGTTGATCCGTCAGAACGTTTTCCACGCTCTGCCCAACACGGCCAACACGCTGATCGGCCGAGCCGCCCACATCGCCGTCCTGGACTCCGAACTTTTCCTCGAGAAATTCTTCTTGGTGGCGGGACTTGACTACTTCAAATAACGGTGCTTTGAATATACTGTACTCTTATATGTAGATAGTCTTGTCAGGAACGAGGCGAGTATTTGTGGCTTTAGGACGGTTAGCGAAAGCGCTTTAAGCGACTGTTCCAAGCGCTCACCCAGTGTGAGTGTGACTTGTAGCCATGCCAATTGTAACATAAAATACGGAACATCTATCCTGCATAGATGCTTGCCTTATCACTAACCTCTCAGTCGCAACACTTCACACGTGCTAACTGCGCCACATTTCTTCTTGCTGGAAGGAATTTGATGGCCGCGGACCCATTCGTCGCCATCCGAGTAGCCTTCGTGAAGTACACGCGCACATTGCGTCGGCGTCAAAAGAAACTCGATAAGAAACTCGGCAATAATGCTAGAAGGTGTTTTTCCACGTTTTGTCCAAATCTCCCGTTCCGTAGCGCAAATCATACTTTGTGTCAATCAAGTGCGGCTATTCGGGTGCAGAGCAAGAATATTTCGTCCTGGGTTTTGCGTCCGATATTAGGAATGTCGTTTGACGATCGCGTTGCTTTTTATTTTCATTTGTTTTTCAATCTGATGACATTTTAAGAGTACAGTGATCCCTCGCTATTTCGCGGTTTGTTTTATCGCGGCTTCGGTGCATCGCGGATTTTTTCAAACATATTCATTAAAAAAAAAAACACATTTTTTGTTTTTTTTTAAGTCCGCAAAAAGTCCGGCAAACGGTCCGCGAGAAGCTCGCAGTTTTGCAGCTTCTCGCGAACCGTTTGCGGACATTTTGAGGACTTTTACCTCTATATGTTAATTGGTCGCTACTTCGCTGATTTTCGATTATCGCGGGTGGTTTTGGTCCCCATTAACCGCGATAAACGAGGGATTACTGTACTCTAAAGCGCATGTCTTATTTACAGATAATTCTTGATCCTATTTCAGTATTTAAAATGGATTTCAAATTTCCAGGACTGGCGTCATAAACATAAATATTTCACAGAAGAACAAACGATGACTTTCCCCCATCATCATGTCAAATCACAATATGATTGTAGTCTCGTAGCTAAATCCGAAAATGTTGTCTCATAAGATTGCCATTTTTCTTGAAATGCTACACGTCACATAATGAAGGCTTTATTCCCAAAACATTTCACATCCATGGTCGTCAATAACACTGTCTTATTCCCATCAGATTTTTTTTTTTTAATTGATCATAAAGATGAGTAGGTTTACTTTAACGTACATACGACAATATGCTACAGTGAACACAGCTATATCAAAATATTATCGATGTACCTAACAATGAAACTTTACTAAATTAATGGATAGAGTTTAGCAAGTACCGGGTATCATTATGTCCTTAACCTGTGTGTGTGTGTGCAATACTAAAAATATTTTTTTAATAGTCCATACACTGTAAACTTATGTATAGATCGAATTCTGATGCATTAAATAGGCAGTATAAGAAAAAAAAAATGTGCACAAAGTATTCACAAAGATGTGCTTTGGTGTGGATGAACTCAAGCCCAATCTTAAAAAATTAAAGGCCACACCCCCTGAAATTTTCTCAGACGAGCGGAAGCTGTTGTAGCACCAATCAAACGCATCCTTTGAAGAATTGCGCAATTCTTTGTGTCTATAAATTGAATGTTTAAAAAAAAAAAAAGTCTAACATCACTGTGAGAACCATGTATTTATTTCATCCTGTGAAGTGTATACTTTGTAAAGTACAGAGAAAACGGCTTTGTCTGTGCCAATATGACTAAACAGATGCGACGGTGCAATTTAAAAGGAAATGTTTTGCAAAATGTCTCCAGTTTTGTGTGCTTCGTGTATTGCCCTGAAAGCGACAAGCAGTATTAGACATCTTTTGAACAGATGAGTCACTTTTTGCGTGTTCAGCGTGGCTTGTTCTACAGGGAGACAAAAGCGGGATTATTGCAAACCACAAGAAAACAACCAGCCTTCCATTAACATGCATGTTTTTGGATTCAGGAAAGCCAGACTCGAAATCCAACCCCGCACCAGGCTGCCTTGAACATATCTATCGTATCTATAAGATAAAGAAATAGCTTGTAGAACACTGTAATATCGTTTTTAGCCCGAAAAAAACGACCATGTATAGAAGGCGTTTTTAGGCCGAAAAAAAGGACCATGTATAGTAAGGCGTTTTTTGACGAAAAAAACGACAATGGTTAGTAAGGCGTTTTTTGACAAAAAACAACCATGTATATATAGTAAGGCGTTTTTAGCCTGAAAAAAAAGACCATGTATAGTAAGGCGTTTTTAGCCCGAAAAAACCGACCATGTATAGTAAGGCGTTTTTAGCCCGAAAAAACCGACCATGTATAGTAAGGCGTTTTTAGCCCGAAAAAAAGGACCATGTATAGTAAGGCGTTTTTGGACAAAAAAAACGACCATGGTTAGTAAGGCGTTTTTAGCCCGAAAAAAACAACCATGTATAGTAAGGCGTTTTTAGCCCAAAAAAAAGGACCATGTGTAGTAAGGCGTTTTTTGACAAAAACCGACTATGTATAGTAAGGCGTTTTTAGCCCGAAAAAACGACCATGTATAGTAAGGCGTTTTTTGACAAAAAAAGCGACCATGTATAGTAAGGCGTTTTTAGCCCGAAAAAAACGACCATGTATAGTAAGGCGTTTTTAGCCCGAAAAAAACGACCCAGTCAATGTAGTGGTATACACGCCGGCGTTAGACGCAAGCAGCGTGGGTTCAAACCCCACTCAGTGACGTTTGAAAATATAACTTCGTTTTACTGTGAACCCTCCGTAGTGCTTGTCAAATATGCCTTTAGTGGATATCAAGTCTCAGTCACTGGTGGTGTAGAGTACACATGCTGGTGTTCGGTCCAAGCATCCCCGGTTCAAGCCCCACTCGGCAATGTGTGAAAATATAGCACCAAATAGTTATTTTTCTGCAAACCCTTCAAAGGGAATGTCAAATACACCTATAGTGCAGATCAAGTCACATATACTGGCGGTGTAGAGGTACACACGCCGACTTTCGGTCCAGGCAACCCTGGTTCAAACCCTGCCCGGTAATGAGTGAAAATATAACACCTAGTAGTGAATTTTCTTGCAAAACCTCCATAGTGTATGTCAAATACGCCTTTAGTGCAGGTTTAGTCACAGTCACTGGCGGTGTAGAGGTGCACATGCTGGTTTTCGGTCCAGGCTGTTGTGGTAGCCTCAGTATTGCATCTCTGCTTTTTGCAGATGACGTGGTACTGTTGGCTCCTTCAAACAGGGCTCTCCAACTCTCACTGGAGCGTTTCGCAGCCGAGTGTGAAGCGGTTGGGATGAAAATTAGCACCTCCAAATCTGAAACCATGGTCCTCAGTCGGAAAAGGGTGGAGTGCCCACTCCGGGTCGGGGAGGAGATCTTGCCCCAAGTGGAGGAGTTTAAGTATCTTGGGGTCTTGTTCACGAATGAGGGCAGGAGGGAGCGAGAGATCGACAGGCGGATCGGTGCAGCGTCTGCTGTGATGCGGACGTTGCATCGGTCTGTCGTGGTAAAGAAGGAGCTGAGCCAAAGGGCGAAGCTCTCAATTTACCGGTCGATCTACGTTCCAACCCTCATCTATGGTCACGAGCTATGGGTCGTGACCGAAAGAACGAGATCCCGGATACAAGCGGCCGAAATGAGTTTTCTCCGCAGGGTGTCCGGGCTCTCCCTTAGAGATAAGGTGAGAAGCTCGGTCATCCGGGAGGGGCTCAGAGTCGACCCGCTTCTCCTCCACATCGAGAGGAGCCAGATGAGGTGGCTTGGGCATCTGATTCGGATGCCTCCTGAACGCCTCCCTGGTGAGGTGTTCCGGGCATGTCCCACCGGGAGGAGACCCCGAGGACGACCCAGGACACGCTGGAGAGACTATGTCACCCAGCTGGCCTGGGAACGCCTCGGTATCCCCCGGGGAGAGCTGGAAGAAGTAGCTAGGGAGAGGGAAGTCTGGGCTTCCCTGCTAAAGCTGCTGCCCCCGCGACCCGGCCCCGGATAAGCGGTAGAAGATGGATGGATGGATGGATGGCAACCCCAGTTCAAACCCCGCTTGGCATTGTGTGAGAATACTGCACCAAATAGTTATTTTTCTGCAAACCCTTCAAAGTGCATGTCAAATACACCTATACTGCGGGTCAAGACACATATATCAAGTATATACTGGCGGTGTAGAGGTACACACGCCGACTTACAATCCAGGCAACCCTGGTTCAAACCCTGCTAGCTAACGGGTGAAAATAAAACAACAAACAGTTGTTTTTCCTGCAAACGCTCCATAGTGCATGTCAAATACACATATACTGCAGAGTAAGTCAAAGTCACTGGCAGTGTCGAGGTATACACGCTGGGTCGACTGAACAGCGCAGAAGTGCAGATTTCAAATCCAGGTCTTTGCCTTCCTCTGGGGGTTTCCATGTCAAGCTTTTTTTGAACAACCATGTACATAAGGGCTTTCTTGGGTTCGAAGGCTTTTTTGACGAAAAAAACGACCATGGTTAGTAAGGTGTTTTTAGCCCGAAAAAAAGGACCATGTATAGTAAGGCGTTTTTAGCCCGAAAAAAAGGACCATGCATAGTACGGCGTTTTTTGACGAAAAAAACGACCATGTATAGTAAGGCGTTTTTAGCCCGAAAAAAACGACCATGTATAGTAAGGTGTTTTTAGCCCGAAAAAAACAACCATGTATATATAGTAAGGCGTTTTTTGACGAAAAAAACGACCATGGTTAGTAAGGCGTTTTTAGCCCGAAAAAAAGGACCATGTATATTAAGGCGTTTTTTGAAGAAAAAAACGACCATGGTTAGTAAGGCGTTTTTTGACAAAAAAGGACCATGTATAGTAAGGCATTTTTAGCCCGAAAAAAAGGACCATGTATAGTAAGGCGTTTTTAGCCCGAAAAAAATGTCCATGTATAGGTACGGCGTTTTTTGACGAAAAAAACGACCATGGTTAGTGCAGCGTTTTTTGACGAAAAAAACGACCATGTATAGTAAGGCGTTTTTAGCCCGAAAAAAACGACCATGTATAGTAAGGTGTTTTTAGCCCGAAAAAAACAACCATGTATATATAGTAAGGCGTTTTTTGACGAAAAAAACGACCATGGTTAGTGCAGCGTTTTTTGACGAAAAAAACGACCATGTATAGTAAGGCGTTTTTAGCCCGAAAAAAACGACCATGTATATATAGTAAGGCGTTTTTTGACGAAAAAAACGACCATGGTTAGTAAGGCGTTTTTTGACGAAAAAAAAGACCATGTATATTAAGGCGTTTTTAGCCCGAAAAAAAGGACCATGTATATTAAGGCGTTTTTTTCGGGCTAAAAACGCCTTACTAACCATGGTCGTTTTTTTCGTCAAAAAAGCCTTCGAACCCAAGAAAGCCCTTACGTACATGGTTGTTCAAAAAAAGCTTGACATGGAAACCCCCAGAGGCAGGCAAAGACCTGAATTTGAAATCTGCACTTCTGCGCTGTTCAGTCGACCCAGCGTGTATACCTCGACACTGCCAGTGACTTTGACTTACTCTGCAGTATATGTGTATTTGACATGCACTATGGAGTGTTTGCAGGAAAAACAACTGTTTGTTGTTTTATTTTCACCCATTAGCGAGTAGGGTTTGAACCAGGGTTGCCTGGACCGTAAGTCGGCGTGTGTACCTCTACACCGCCAGTATATGTGTCTTGACCCGAAGTACAGTATAGGTGTATTTGACATGCACTTTGAAGGGTTTGCAGAAAAGTAACTATTTGGTGCAGTATTTTCACACAATGCCAAGCGGGGTTTGAACTGGGGTTGCCTGGACCGAAAGTCGGCGTGTGTACCTCTACACCGCCAGTATATGTGACTTGAGCTGCACTATAGGTGTATTTGACATTCTCTTTGAAGGGTTTGCAGAAAAATAACTATTTGGTGCTATATTTTCACACATTGCCGAGTGGGGCTTGAACCGGGGATGCTTGGACCGAACACCAGCATGTGTACTCTACACCACCAGTGACTGAGACTTGATATCCACTAAAGGCATATTTGACAAGCACTACGGAGGGTTCACAGTAAAACGAAGTTATATTTTCAAACGTCACTGAGTGGGGTTTGAACCCACGCTGCGTGCGTCCAACGCCGGCCTGTATACCACTACATTGACTGGGTCGTTTTTTTTAATCAAAAAAACGCCTTACTCTACATGGTAGTTTTTTGGGCTAAAAATGCCTTACTATACATGGTCGTTTTTTTGGCTATACTTGGTTGTTTTTTTCGTCAAAAAACGCCTTACTACACGTGGTCGTTTTCAGCTAAAAACGTCTTACTATACAGGGTCGTTTTTTCGGCCAAAAACGTCTTACTATACGTGTTCGTTGTTTTCAGCTAAAAATGCCTACATGGTTGTTTTTTGGGGGCTAAAAACGTCTTACTATACATGGTCGTTTTTTTCGGCAAAAACGCCTTACTATACATGGTTGGTTTTTTTTGGCTAAAAACGCCTTACTATATATACATGGTCGTTTTTTTCGGGCTAAAAATGCCTTACTATACATGGTTGTTTTTTTCGGTCCAAAAACGCCTTACTATATATACATGGTCGTTTTTTTCGGGCTAAAAATGCCTTACTAAACATGGTCGGTTTTTTTCGGCTAAAAATGCCTTACATGGTCGTTTTTTTCAGCTAAAAACGCCTTACTATATACATGGTCGTTTTTTTCAGCTAAAAACGTCTTACTATACAGGGTCGTTTTTTTCGCCTAAAAACGCCGCACTATACATGTTCGTTGTTTTCAGCTAAAAATGCCTACATGGTTGTTTTTTTGGGGCTCAAAATGTCTTCCTATACCAGGTCGTTTTTTTTCGGTGAAAAACGCCTTCCTATGGTCATATTTTGGGGGCTAAAAACGCCTTACCATAAATTCTTGTTACACACACACACATTAGTTGCGCCCCAAATGCATCTTCAATTTGCCAATTGTTTGGTTACCTCGCAGAGGCATACTTGTCACCGCTTTTGACTCGCTGTCCATTCGACGAAGAAGCCCTCTTGCAGGACAACAATGACTCCCCGTCTGTATTGAGTAGTGTTGACATGAGCAGTTAGCCAGTGGGCGCGCCAATCCCCCAGTGCACCCCGTTTCAACTGCACCAATTTATGACTTCCAGGATGGGGGAGAAGCCCAGAGCTATTCATTCAGCCCACAACAATCCATAGCCAATCTGATTAGGGGGGCGGGCGCTCTCATCCCACCATCCATTTAGCACTGCATTTGGAACACCTGAGCCAAGTGAGCCTCGTTGTGGAGTCGCTTGACTTTCTTCCCCCCCAGGATCAATCGAGCTCATTTTTCCGTCGCAGAGAGACACAGTCTCCCGCTGCGGAAAAACTGATGAGGGAGTGCCCACTTACACGGAGTAATGCATTTGATTTGCCGAAAGTTAGCGGAAATGCCTTGGTCACCTTCATTTTGCATCAAGAAGCCAATCACGGCCGCGTTCTTGTTTACAGCATTGGCGAGAAGCGGCGCGAGGAAAAATGAACTTGGCATCGAATTAAAAAAAAGTCGGAGGATTACAATGTTCTTTCAAAAGAACTCCCTTTTTCCATTTCCGGCACAACACCTCCTCGGGTCGTTACTTCATTGTTGGCCTCTGACGCCGTCCGAGCACAAAGGGACCTACAGTCTTGGCTGTATGTTAAAAGAAAAAGTCAAAATGAGGCTCGGAAAAATCCAATTTTTATTTTCGTTACAGTACAACAGAATAATAACTCGTAGTGGTAAACAGAGATTTTTCTGATAAATGTACAGTACAGTGCCGGCTTCAGTTCATCAAACCAAGTTTAATATCACAGAGACCAGCCAAGAAAATACAAAAAAGCTGTTTCTAAATGCCAATTTAATTTATTAAGCCCCCCCCCCCCCCCCGCCAAAAAAAAAATCAAAAATTACATGTCGATTATTTATGCGATGTCACAACACTATCCAGTATGTGCCTTGGTTCAATAAAGGGGAAAACACTTGTAGATACTTAATCTTACCAGCAGATGGTGGTGTTGTTCTGTTTTTTTTCCATTTCACCAACAGAACATTATTTTTTAACTGGCGCTATCGACAATTCCGATCATTTGTTCTTCCCACGCCCTAAAACCAGATTTGCATGTTAGTCTTTTGCATATTTGTAATAATAAGTAGGCGAGCGAGTTTAAATTTCACGTATTTGAGACTCCTTTCAGGCCATACACCATCTAGATTTTCGAGACGGTGGGGGGGGGGGCGACGTTCTGACTGACATGGATGAAACCCCAAATCCATTCATCATTGCCGCTGCTTGAATGGAGCAGTCAGAACTTTTTCTTTCACCTTTTTTTTCCCTCAAGGTGACCATGCTTTTTTTTTTTTTTTCCCCCCCTGTCACTGGATGAAAGCGAGGGAGAAAAATGATTTGGACGATAGCTGCCAATTTTGTGAGAATTGTTGGCGAGCACACTTGAGCGGTCACGTGCGTATCATTTCTCAGCCGAGGTTGTGAACGTCTGCGTGTGTCGCTGCAGAGGTCAGTGGATGCTGAAAGCAGATACATTTGTGGGGTTGGGGGGGGAGGGAGGGAGGGAGTGGGGGCGGGGGGGGGGGGGGTTGATGGCCTGTCAAGAAGACGAGAGGGAGCCTTGCTAAGAGGCAGTGCTCCAAACAGGGAGATGGGTGGTAAATGGCATGTTGAACAAAGGCGGGGTTAAGGGAAAAAAAAAACCCAGAAAACACTAAGACGCCAAGGGGAAATCCACTTAATTGCTTCCTGTCGCAGTGTGAGATGAGAAAATGGATATAATTGTGTGAAATAAGTGCAGAGCAAGAATTAGACCAAAAGCACTTCGACAGAATGAAGAAATTCTTTCATCTGGACACATACAATACAGTCAAACCTCGCTTTTCGTCCATAATCCGTTCCAGAAGGCTGTTGGAAAACCGAAATTGTTCGAAAACCGAAACCACGCTCTTTTTAAAATAAAAATGTTTACTGAACACGTCTGCTCACAATAGAAAGCAATACGAGGAAGCGTCACTTCCTCGTCTACCCGAGGAAGCGTCACTTCGTTGTGCAAGGAAGGCGGGAGGAGTCAAATGGTGCATTCAAGTGCGCTCAGTTTGTTCGAGAACCGAAATTTGTTCGTCATCCGAGGCATAAAAAAACTCGAACTTTTTGGTCGAAAAATCGAATTGGACGAGAACCGAGACGTTCGAAAATTGAGGTTTGACTGTAATATTCAAAATAATAATTACGGCACTTTGGACTTGGACTCGAAGGTAATCAAACCGGAGTTTCTTCCGATCAACAGGTTTTCTTCGGTCAATCAGTAACCAGTATAGCGCAAAAGAGAAAAGTCAAAATGCAACCAACCTTGAAATATGTCTTTTGTTCTTAAAAGGCCACCATACTCAGGGGCCACGGGGACCGAGGTTGTATTACAAATGAGACAACAACACAGTAATAATTATATCTACATAAACATTTGGGAACATTTCAGAGAAGAAGCATGAATCACTTTTCGGATTTGAATGAAGAGGAAAACAGCTAGCTTAGCGAAAGTGCATGTTTTTTTTTTGTTGTTTTTTTTTAATCGGGTTGAAACAGTTCCCCGTTTACATTTACGAGTACCCCTCACCCAGTGTGTGACCAATAAAAAAATTTTTAAAAACGCTCAGAAAGTAAGTAAAAGCATTGATTGTATTTTCACTTGTGGAGGCAGCACTTCATCACACGTTGCCGAGTTACATGTGCCAACTATCGCTTGAGATCTTGGACAAATTCTGTCCAAGATCTACTTGATTGTTTGATTTCACACGTGGTGGGTGGGCAGAGAGCCAACTGTTTGTTCAAAAGTCACTTCTCGCACAAGGTAAGAAAACAAACAAAAAAAGAACAACATAACAAAGCTGCCCCTGATGCTGAAATCGACTCCGAGGGACACGTACAACATGAGAAGGATTAAACCACCATCTTTACCAAAAAAAAAAAAACTGCTGGATGGTAAAAGATAAAGTGGATCTGGCGCGGAGAGGCTTTGGAAATATGAAAGAAGTAATCCTCCTGTAATCCTAAAAGATCCCAGCATGCAAAGAAATGCTAATCCCGTGTAATGATAGCTGATCCTTACAAAGGTCTGCTTTCTATCATGCGAAAGAGCGGCGGCGGCGGGGAAAAAGGTACTGTGCCGAGCGCACGCTACGGGTCCTGACGGCTAAAGTTGTTTTACACGTTTTACAAAAAGTGCAAAACGTGCCGGACGACAGATTTGATTCTTGATGGCTTCTGAATCCATTTCATTATTTAACCACAGATTAACCTCGATCCCACATAATTTGGGATTATACACTCAGCGACAAGTGCATATGGTGCGCTTTCCCCGGGGGGGAGCACCTTGCATGCATTCATTGAAGCAGCCCCCCCCCCCCCCCCGACCCCCACTTGCTCGCTCGAGTCTCCCTCCCAATCTGGGACGTGATCTCTCCCTAGCCACAATCACGTGCTTGGCACATGAAAGTCCACCACAACCTTTTCCATCACACTGGTTGACTTCTAAATTCTTCAAATGACTTTTCCCATTGGACGACATGTCGAAAAAAATTGGGCTCAAAAACCCCGTCAACTCCGAATACAAATTTACAAACGTCATCCAAAAGTATCCCGTAGCAGCTGCGTTACAATAGAGTTACACTACGTGAACCACTACAGGAAACGTTGTGCACCCAATCATCGTGCCTACCTGGGATGCACTGCAAAAAAAAATTTTTTTTTTTAATCTTACGATATGTCATAAATTGCTTTCTGCCAACCTAGGATGCAAAACACTGTCATTTAAAAAAAAAAAGGGGGGTGGGGGGCAAGTGTACATAAAGTCACATAGTTATATGACACATCATCTACTGAGGGTGCACCCTATCAAGGATGCATACAACAGTCAAACCTCGGTTTTGGAACGTCTCGGTTCTCAACAGATTCGGTTTTCGACCAAAAATTTCGATTTTTTTATGCCTTGGATGACGAACAAATTTCGGTTCTCGAACAAACTGAGCGCACTTGAATGCACCATTTGACACCTCTCGCCTTCCTTACACGAGGAAGTGACGCTTCCTCGTGTTGCTTTCCATTGTGAGCAGACGTGTTCAGTCAACGTTTTTATTTTAAAAAGAGCGTGGTTTCAGTTTTCGAACAATTTCGGTTTTCCAACAGCCTTCTGGAACGGATTATGGACGAAAACTGAGGTTTGACTGTATTAACAAAATGTCTTAGCATTCAACATATCGTAAATGGTACATGAAGATGAAGAAATGAGTTAGCCCAGAGACGTTTTTTTTTGTTTTTGTCGCTCGCAAAAGTCTATTCGGTTGGGATAACGAGCTGATAGGCACACTTAAAGAGCCCCCCCCTGTCCAACGGCTTTCGGCGGTCCCGCACGACGCATCTGCGCTAAGGCAAGTAAATAATTGATGCTCAAAGCGCAACACAAAACTTAAGCTGAAGGTCATCCTCGCCAGGATTGCCCCCCCCCCCCCCCCCTTTCGGTTTGGTGAAGAAGCGGGCGAGGAGCGAGCGGGATCCATCCATTCTCAACACGAAGCCTCCCGTGTTAATACAGTTAATTGGCAATTTGATTCAACTTCAGAGTTGAATTGAGAAGTCGGCTATTCATCCTTTTTCATTCCGGGTAGATCGTCTCGCCTCTTCTCGCTCTCTCTCTCCCTGGACTACATGAATGAAGTCTATTAATAAAAATTTTAAAAAAAAGTCATAGGCGCTAATTTACTAAGTCATTGACCCATTTAATAGCTCGCAGATGTGAATTGTCTCATGTAGATAGTTGAGACAAAAGATTGCTTCATGTCGAGAGTAACCACCATTTTTTTTTTTAATAGATTCCTGCAGACCACACACACAAAAGCAAACCCACTTTGCGGCCTTTTTTTTTTTTTTGCGCATCGTCTAAGAGGTACGGTTGCATTCTAGGCTTGCTACTGCGTTGGGAAGGAAATTTCAATTCAGACTCACTCGTTTTCCTTTCGCTTTCTTTCTTGAAGTTGCGGCGAGTGAGAGTTGGATATTACGTCCATCGGAGGGGGAAAGAAAGAAGGGGGGGGGAAGCTTCCAGCGTACTTGATGAACGCAGGAGGCCCCGGCAGAAACAGTCTGGGTCACTTTTAATTGAAAGGAAAAGTTTCGGTGCGCTCACCTTTTAACGGCATGCGGGTAAGACAAAGAGGGGAGAAGAGGAATAAAAAGACAACGTTAACCTGAGGCCGGATTTGCAGCGGAGAGGGGGGCTCTTTTCACTTCCACGTGGAAAACGTTCACGGTGGGAAGGGGAATCTGTTTACCCGAAAGAAAACACATTTGTTTAAAATGACAGTCAGCCGATGCTGAAAATCAAGGTGTGAAGAAAAATCCCAATAAGGGCATCAAACATGTTAATACAGTCAAACCTTGGTTTTCGAACGTCTTGGTTCTCGACCAATTTGGTTTTCGACCACAAATTTTTAAATTTTTTATGCCTCGGATGACGAACAAATTTCGGTTCTCGAACAAACTGAGCGCACTTGAATGCACCATTTGACTCCTCTCGCTTTCCTTACATGAGGAAGTGACGCTTCCTCGTATTGCTTTCCATTGTGAGCAGACGTGTGCAAAAAACATTTGGATTTTAAAAAGAGCGTTTCTTGACTTGGAACGGATTACAATTTTTTACATTGATTCCAATGGGAATCATGGTTTCGGTTTTCGAACTATTTCTGTTTTCGAACAGCCTTCTGGAACGGATTATGGACGAACACCGAGGTTTGACTGTAATGCAGTCCAGACTCTCTGGACTCGAGACTTTATGGACTTGATGTCATCATCCTCTCACAAAGGCCGCTACACGTTTTTTTTTTATTTTTTATGAATATGTTTTAAAAAATCCACAATGCACTGAAGCCGCGATAAATGAACCATACTTTTTTTTCTAGCTAGCAACCTGAATTTAACCTGTGCTCTACCTTTATCGTCCAATTAGGAGTCGCTAGGATCACATTAGAAACGATCAAACTATTTCTAACTAACGACCTTCATCCAGTTCATTCTCTTGAAAAGTCGACGGGAAGCCGCATGTCGCGGGGGACCAAAGCGATTTGTTTGATACCGTTCCATATGGTTCAACAGTTGAGGCGTACTGGAGCAACGCTGCTTTTAGCTTTTGATAGATGACGCTGCGTTTGCGAATAAAGAGCGACATGCCTCTTCACTGTGTCTCCTAATTACAGGTTTGGAATTGAAAGAGGTAAATAATGATCATATGATTCATCAACTTTGCCTTTTGAGGTGGAGAGCGCCCCCGAGTCATCATCTCTCATTAGGTAATGAATAGTGATTGCTATGAAATGACTTCAGCCCACTCGGCTGCCTGCCTATTAGCGTGTTAATCAACAGCATACGACTGCCGGGCTGCGGCGGATTCCCCTTGAAACAAATCACCCCGGCCTCTGCCGTCCCTGCACCGAAAAGACAATTCTTCATTTGCATAATGAGGGCCAAAGGAGGGCAATGTTTGCTCATTGTCAGAATGCATTTATGCTCGGCACCGCGACGGTGTTGCGTGTCACTTCAATCACACCTGCTCTTCTCTGGAATATTATATATAGATATACACACATACTTCATCGACAGCTTATGTTGTCCAAAGGACTTTACAAGCCTTTTGGGAAACCATAACGGAGTGTAGCAAGACCGCATGCCTCAGACGCGCTAGCTAACTCAGCTGTGTCAACCTACGGAAACGTTTTCCTTTTCAGTTTAAAATAACAGCTAGCTAGCACAAAGCTAACCTGGGAGTGTTTGTGAGTGAACTTTAAAACCTTTCTAAGTTTCCAGATTTTATACATACATACACATTAATTTACAAAAATGTTGGACTGTACTCTATTTTTTAGGCTAGGAAAACGGTACAAGTAATAATTTTAGACTGTTGTGGGACTTTTTTGGGCCATGAAAAATAGTACTTTAATTTTAATGGACAATCAGCTGCTACGGCTGCTCCCACATAGTGCGTAAAATGTAGGTTCCACTGTCTATGCAATTTAATGCAAACGAGAACAGCCCGACAGAGATATTTTCTGCCAATAAAAACTTGGAAAATGCATTAATGGGAAAAAAAAAATCATCATTTTGGTCCATGTTGATATGACCACAATCTGATTCCCAAGCACTAATGTACCGTGAGATATCATTAGGGGTGCCATGGGAAATCCAATCAAATATATATCATGTCATTTTTTTTTCCTGTAATAAATAACGTACCTTTTTCCACTCGTCAATTACAGCGAATATTGTCGCAACAGTTAGGGAGCCCGCTCATGGAATCTGTTTCAGTTTAGGGTCAAGGTTAAGGTGAGGGCTGGGTTTCCGATGGTCATTATCGGAACACACTTAATGAAATAATAATAATTGTAAAAAAAAAAGTGTTAAAAAAGAAAAAAAAATGACCACTACAAAACAACCCAATCACGACAAGGAATGAGTGTGAGATTCGCTCCAAATTTCCATCCGAATTTACGGAGCAAGAAAGCAACTGCAAGGATTGCACAAGACTGTGGGTCATTTTATTCATTTAAATTTGTTATAATTCTGTGTTTTTTTTTTATAGTTCTTGAACAGCTGGCTGGGAATACTAAATAAGGCTCCTTTCGAAAACAGTGAAATATTGTGAACACGATTTGAATGCTAAAAAAAGTCAACATCTGTCTTGCAAGAAGGATTGTTTATTGCCAATCATTCTCGCGCGAGTTCACCTCAAGTCCAACACTGGTTGCGGAAGAGTGTTTTGACCTAATGAGGACTCCGTGTTAAACACTATTATTTTGTAAAGAGGAGCATAAATCGAGCACTCTTATCCATCTGTCGCAAAACTCAAGCCGCTAAATAGGGGTGGGGGGGGGGGGGGTTGATAAGGTCAAAACCAGAATGTCAGACATGTTTACCCACTGGAGACGCGCAGATTGGCCGTTATTCATCAGAAAAGCAACAGCTTCCGATAACAGAATATTATTTTTCGCTGTTTTTAGCTCGCCCCCCGTGAATAAATAAAATAAAAGGACAGAAAAAGTCAAAACAGAGACAGTAAAGGTCAATTTTAATGAATGAGGCTATATTGCAAGCCTATGAGGCGGAAGAGTGAAATACGAACGACAGTGCAAGTCCTCTATAACGAAATCATGTTTTGCAGCCAGAAATTTTTCACAACAGGGGACTTTTCACCGTAGCAAATTTGATCTCAGACGTAAACACAGCGTAGAAAGACAAAAAGGGAAAGAAATTGCGGAATTTTACGATCAGCATTCACTGACATGAATTTCTTGCATAAAGTCTTTTATTTTGCTTCCTCCATCTTTCATTTTTATTACCTTTATCCTGTCTTCAAGCGTTTAAGCTTTTCTTTTCTTAACTCCTTGGTATTCAAAAGTCCGTTTTGTCGCCATTTTTGGCAATGCAACGTCCGTGCTGCGTCTGAAACAAATACTTCCTGTACTACTGCGCATGTGTAAAGCAGTGTGGTGGTTGCTGTTGCCGTTTCCGAACGAAGCAGTAGAGGTCGCTGTGGCATGCTAAGGTTGGATTACATTTTTGCGGAAGGCTTGTTTTCGTTGTCGTGAATCTCGTTGCGAGGCAAAAGCAGAAAAAAAGATTTCGTATAACGGAACCGGGGGACTTTTCGTTGTATGGGGGAGCAGAAAAGTGGGAATGATTTTCATGCATGAACATTTTTTCACAATAGGGGGTATTTTCACTCATGTAGGTTTCATTGTAGAGGAGTTTCACTGTATAAGGAAGCATTTCTCACCAATATACAGTGATGACAAAGAGCAAAACGTATATCAGATTTCTTCCTCTTTCTTAGCCTTTTTGTTTGCTGACGGTACACAGACGAGATGCTCGGGCACTCCCAAAAACCACTCCTGTGAGGAGGTCGAGTTTTGTTTTATTGCTATGTTTTGTTGCTGAGATGTTTATTTTCCAGAGCTCACACTACCTTTCCTCATCTAAGAAATCGTGTCACTCTCTTTTTATGATTCCCCAGTAATGCTCGAGTATAGCAAACAGTAAAGCTACACAGTACAATAAAACTACGGCGCAGTCGGGCTGCAATACGATCACACGGAAATACAGTAGCAACATTTTGGGTAAAGTCGGCGTTGCCGAGTCTTTCTGAACGTGTGCGTTGGTTCATTTCGTTGTAAGGCGAGAGAAAATAAGACAAATGTATTGGTTTTGGAGAGCGACAGGTTTTTGCGGGCCCGCACTTGGCAAATCCGTTAGAGCCCAATACGCTCGAGGGAATCGTTCAGGCATGAGACGTATAGCGCGGTCAAATTATGCGCACACTTTTGGGCGAAGTCCTATCTGAATGTCGAATATGAAAGCGGCGAGAGCACGGCCGATGCGCGCGCGACGTATTAATGAGCTTTTAACAAAGAAATCAGTTGAGTGGACATGTATTGAATTAAAGCTATATTTGAACACGGGTTCAAAAGGGAGTCTCTCTCCCTGCGACAAGCGCAGCTGCCTTCGTTTCTCCGCCGTTTCATCTCACGAGGGGCCCACTTTGGGCCATCCGAGTGACTCTTCAACAAGTGGATGGCGTTCAAGTGGGAAAAAAACGCTTCGGGGAAAAGCAAGCTTGTCATCGGTCTTTAAAAAAAAAAAAAAAAAAAAATGGAAGCAAAATTGCATTTTCTTTTTGCCACAATTGTCCGAGGAGGGAGACCTTTGACATACAGCGGCAATTCAAACGATAATTTGAAGATTTCTGTTCAAGCTCGACTGGACCGAGTGTGTTTTTCTTACTCCCCCCCCTACCCCCTCCCCCCCAGCATAAAATTGACAACCATCCGGGGAAGCAGAACTGCTCCACACTGAATAATTCATGATTTGATCAGTCGGCTCTCAGTTCAACACAACCTGTTCTCAAGATCACTCTTTGTCCATCGACAACGTTTCACTTCAAATATCAAGTGCGCTATTAGATCACAAAACAGAACAAAGCAATGTAAATTCCCACAGGGGGAGGGGGGGGGGTGAGCTTACGAGATCGGCTTGTTAAAACGATTCGGCGATTGAAAACTAGAACGACTTTTTGCCGCAGCCGTGACTAACGAGTAATCGTCTCCGTTTTGATGAACACATTTAACGACGAGGACGACATTCCGAGCAGACGTTGCGCTCGATTGCATTACAGCGCAAAGCATGAACGGAACGTCGGGTTGCCTGACCTGTTTGCGGATGCCCGGCCAATTAGTGGCGACCACTCAACAGCATGCCTGTATATAACTGCACACTGAAAAACAAAGAAAACTCGAGACAACTTTCGTACGAGTTGTCACTCTTTGCCGCACTCACCGATACAGGCACAGTCAAACCTCGGTTTTCGAACGTCTCGGTTCTCGACCAATTCGGTTTGAATTTCGAGTTTTTTATGCCTCGGATGACGATCAAATTTCGGTTCGCGAACAAACTGAGCGCACTTGAAAGCACCATTTGACTCCTCTCGCCTTCCTTACACGAGGAAGTGACGCTTCCTCAGGTTGCTTTCCATTGTGAGCAGACGTGTTAGGTAAAAACATTATTTTAAAAAGAGCGTGGTTTCGGTTTTCGAACAATTTCGGTTTTCGAACAGCCTTCTTGAACGCATTAGGGACGAAAACCGAGGTTTGACTGTATTTTATCTATTAGAGTACATCACTGAAGACATTTTTGAAAATCACGATACTGGAAAATAGCCCACTCCAAATGTCATTAGGCTGCTTCCAGAATTTCATTCATGACTTCCGATTTTTACCCTTCTAATTCAAATTTCAATTTCAAATCCGATTTCTATTAAGTCCCACTAACTTGAACTGGAAATTCAGCGGTCTTTAAGATCCACTCGGAATCCTGCTGAAGGAGAGCGAAGGCGCGGGAAGAGATATTGGACAAGGTGCTTGAATGATGCCGCTGTCTCGTGGCGCGCTGATAACCTTTCGGCTTATTAGCCCAATTAGAGTACACAGCTGGAGGAGAAAATTAATCCTCCGCCGGGCCATTTTGTTTGCTTATTTACAGACGCGCGTGATTTGGAATGAGGGTAAACAGAGCCCTGATGCTGGAGCTTTGTCTCTGCTTAAATGGCTGCCATTGTTTGAAGCAGACGTGCGCCGGCCGCCATTTTACAACTACGCCTGCTTTGCGGGTCTTATAAACGATAGCCCGAATGCGCATTAAGACAATTGGGAGTGTGTTTATATGATCACATAAACGACCAATTGAAAGTACACTTGTGTGCTGTCAAGTGCTTGCGCACTACGTTGCCACAAGATGGCGCCAAACGCCGCAGCTAATCGGGAAAACAGCAGAGCTTTAGCATAAATTCTGTGATGGATAAAAATAAGTTTGCAACATTTTGAAAGTGAAAGCAGACCAATGAGTACGTATTCATTCACCTCATGAGGGTCGTGGGCGTGCTGGAGCCTCTGGCAGTCTTCGGGCAGTAGGCGGGGGACACCCTGAACTGGTTGGACTCATGACTTCACCTGTCCAAATAAAATACAAGAATGTTGTCTATTGTGTTCATTTCCTTTTCCTTTGGAAAACAGTGATCAACATATTTTCTGACACACCAAAGCAATAACTGAATGGTAGTAAATGAGCATTTTCTGTAATCTCTTGAATAAAGGGATGGAAATTAAAAAAAAAGTTTTTTTTAATCCGGTACACTGATTGGTGGCTAAAATAATGGACAGATTAATTACTAACATCGTCAGCCCTACCGCAGTCATTCGCTTCAAAAAGCTGACAAGAGAGTGTCGTCAAGCTAACAGGAATGGCAACAAAACAGGCTGTGGAACCCTACCAAAATAAAACAAGTAAGGTGACACGCTGGACATCACTGGAGGCTTTACAAATTTGAATTTGAAACGTCTCTCTGCCATTCTTTCAGAATAAGTCACACAAAAATCCAAAGAAAGAAGCAAAAATAAATAAATGAATAAAAGACAGTTTAACGTATTTTACGGACACGCATTGACAGCTAGCTAATGCAGATGTGATATCACCATTGGACTCCGAAAATACTTTTTACATTTGGGTCAAACTCCAAGCCACTTCTGCGACATTCAAACTTCAAGGGAACACTAAGAATGCTTTTTGAAGGAATTTCGTTGCTCAAGTAACAGATGGATTTTCATTTTACTTTATTTTATTTTTTTGTCTTTTGCGATGAAACGGCCGGCGCATTGGAAAGCGCGGAAACGCGCGCGTCAGCCAAGAGCCTAAGAGGCACTTTCCCTCAGCCGTAATGTGGTTTTCCTCTCCACTACTGTATTGTAATTTCCCTCCCCTGGGGGACAAGGTTGTTCCACACGAGCTGGTTCTCTAATAACCAAGCCAAGCCTCCTAGTGAAAAACCCATTAAGGTCAAGTCATGCATAGTTGATTGAACATCTTGTCTGTTGGTCTGCTAAGGAGACTCTAAGAATATCACATTAATCAGAGGCAACAAAAAAAAAATGTTGATGGGGCTGCAGATGATCTTGTGGGATATTTTTGGGGGATGGGGGAGTGGGGGGGGGTGGTCTCATTAATACACATACGCTTTGTTCATTAAGAGCTTGGGTGTAAAAATGAACACATTCCATTTCTTGGTTATGTCCAATTCAAGTGAAAAAGGAAGAAATCCGGTGGGATGAGTGGGTTGAGGGTTTAAATCTGGTTTTCATGCGTTTTGTAAAATCGTGTTAAGAGTCACGTTTGTTGTCAAATTGGTGGTTTTTGTCGTAACAGTAGGAGTAGTGTGTGCGTCTGAAATATTTGCCGTCATTTTGTACGTACTAGGAGTCATGTTCGTTCATCTGTTTGCCGACCACCGGTTTACTAGCGTTATACAGTCAAACCTCGGTTTTCGTCCATAATCCATTCCAGAAGGCTGTTCCAAAATTGTTCGAAAACCGAAACCACGGTCTTTTTAAAATAAAAATGTGTATTGAACACGTCTGCTCACAATGGAAAGCGACACGAGGAAGCGTCACTTCCTCGTGTAAGGAAGGCGAGAGGAGTCAAACGGTGCATTCAAGTGCGCTCAGTTTGTTCGAGAACCGAAATTTGTTCGTCCTTCGAGGCATAAAAAACTCAAAATTTTTGGCCGAAAAGCGAATTGGTCGAGAACCGACACGTTCGAAAACCGAGGTTTGACTGTAATTTGAAAATATAGCAACGCGTGGAAAGAACGGTGAAAACTGTGGTGGCCGCAGGGGTTGAATATCATCCACAAAACTTTACCTCAAGATATATTTTGAGCTACATTTTAGACCGCTCACATCGGAGCAGGAGTTGCCAACATTCCGACTCAAATTCCATATCGGACTTTCCCCAGTTGATCAAGCAAAGGGACTCAGCCCATTCCGAGTGCCGCCTTGAGGTCACCTCAAAGATTTGCGGTGGGATTGAAGTCTGGTCTCCGTCTAGGCCAACACTACACTAATGTATTCTTTTGTTCATTTCGGGGGTCACTGTCATGCTGAGAGGTGAAAGTTGTCTCCAGCTCGCAGCTACAAGGTATTTGGAACTTAAATCCACATTTTGCGCCGGCCTTGCCTTCAGGACGGTACGCACAAAGCAAAGCGAAGGCGCAACTCCCTGCTGTTCCCACGCCAAAATGACCAGGCCATACAGTTAGTATTATTATTATTATTACGACTTGAAAATGCCATGAAAGTAACCGACAGCGGTCCGGATCCGAAGCCAACCTCTCCCCGCTGTTCTCTCTGCTCGGACGCCGCACTCGGACATGGCGGCTTTTTTTGACCGCGTGTAGATGTGAGCGTGTGGCAGTGGCTCACCTAGCAAATGACGCAACCAAGCGTGCAATCATCTCTGAAGGGCCCGACATGGATTTTTAATGAGGAAGCCATATCCACCCCCCCACCAACCCCCCCTTTATGTTCCAAATATAGTCAACGACTCCATTCTTTTTAATACATTTTGCACAATAAGGACAAGACCGGGTCTAATGAGATGTGCGAGTTAACGACGGAGGCAGCCCTTTGCATTTCTAACTTTGGCCGTGAACAAAAAAGCGCTCCGCTTTTATGACGGATTTGTCGGCAGCATATGTCAACATCAGTCAAAGTTGCGCTGCGTTTTCACCACAGAATAAGTGAGCACAATGCGGACTGGTTGAGTTCTCAGGACAAAATGGCATCTTTTAAGACTTTGTTGTTGGGGCCAAGGCGTTGCAATTTTCTAAATGATGATGTCACACATTTTTTTACCAGAAGTTAGGACTACACTACCATTGTTTTGGGGTTAGGGTTATTTTTTATTTTAAAAAGAGCGTGGTTTCGGTTTTCGAACAATTTCGGTTTTCGAACAGCCTTCTGGAACGGATTATGGACGAAAACCGAGATTTGACTGTACTTGTAGTACAGTACTGTACAGTATATGTTGCTCAATGTGACTCACTGTTGTTTTGCTGACTTTAGCAGCTTCTCACGGGCCGTTTGCGGACATTTTTTTCTTTTTTTTAATTTATATGTTTACTGTATTTTGTTATTCATAAACTAACCTAACTTATACATTTTTAAATCTACTAGTATACAGCATTAAGTCATGTTAATTACTTCAAAATGTACTTCTACATGCATGTATACCATTAAATTTGGCCTGATAAATATTGTGTACATGTACCTATATGGAGGGGGGGGTTTCGCTACTTCGCGGATTTTCGTTTATCACGGGTGGTTTTGGGCCGCACTAACCGTGATAAACGAGGGATTACTGTACTATCATTCAAATAGCGCAACAGAGCAGACTGTCGTGCTTTCAGGTGAGTGCTCTGTTGCAACTTCCAATATGACAACGCCGGTTATCTGATGCAAACAAAATCCCTTTTTGGAGGCAATTATTATTTTCCCCCCCCCCACGCTGTGAACTGTGCGCATGACTTCAGTTCTGCTTTCCTGGAAGCTCCCCTAAATAGGAAAGAAATGAAACGCATCATCGGTGTGAAATAAAAGCAAAACGAACTTGATACCATCGGCGCTATTATTTCTGTGAATAATAACGCTAGCGGGAACGGTGGCGCGAACAAAGGAAAAGTGCTCATTTAAAAAGTGCGCGCACAGGGGAGACTGTACATGCAAAGAAATGTCGCGCGGCAGTTATCAACTCGGTGGGGAAGACTCTCAGCGCAAGTCGGAGAACGCAACGCCAAAGGGGGAAACCAATCAAATTAATCACTTGCTTCTCAATTCTATAGGGAACCCTTCATGAATAGAGGAAGCGGTATTTAGAATGTGCCATAGGGCGATTCCTCGCTAAAAAAAAAACGGGAGCGTCGCACGTCGCACGAACAACTCCATCAGGAGAGACCGCATACAAATGTGACCTTCATTTTAGCAACCTTGCCTCAAGGTCATTTAGGATCGCTTTGTTCCATTTGCGAGCTGTCATTTCATACGCCGTGTCCGGTCCCCGGACGTAGCAAGATTTTATCGAATTTGCCAATTGTATGGCGGATACGACAGCCACATCCAATATGGCGGATGCGCCGACATGTCGCTTCAAACAGGCTACGTGGGGGGGGGTCTGCAGTGCAAATAAAATGAACAAAGTGAAAAAGAAACGAGACCTTAAAAGGGTGCGTTGCTTCCAGTTTCTTTTAGAAAAATGTTTCACGTAGTTTGTTCGTTGCCGACCACATTGTAATAAATGTCCCTCCTCCCTTGCCGTACTGCGATTGCGCCTGGTAGTTTCAAGGTACACACGCACGAGAAAGTGCTTGCTTTTGGCACCCGAGTTTACAAATACCACAACTAAACAAACAACAACTCGAGAAAAACATGTTTTACTGCAGAAATGACCAAAACAATTAGCTTTTTAAAGGGGCGGGATTATTGTCTGTTAAAAGGCCCGTTTATTCCTCAAAGCACCGACTGCTCGATATATCGGAGAAGCTGCGAGTTCGCAAGGCGGCAGACAGATTTTGGGTGATTCATCACAAAGGCTCAGGCAGGTCTTCGGTGGTTTGAGACACAAAGCCTGACGTTTGTATCACCGACTGTGAGTGTCAAAGCGATTTGTCACGGCTCTTTTGCCGTCGCCGTCGTCACGATAAACGACGGCGGCGAAAGCCTCTGGCACTTCATCAAATGATTTGTTCCTTCGGCTCAAGTTTGGGTTCTTTCTCTTTCTCACACACACACACACACACACAAATCCAGCATATTTTGTGTGCGCAATATTGCAAAAGGAGAATCGGTCTGTATAAACACAGCAGCTGTCTAATTTCAATATGTTAATGGGTACCATTGGCATTCGGTGTCAAGGTATTCTTTTCCGCCATCTCCGTGGTGTTTATCATTATTCCTCCGATTCTCATTTCTGAAAATGAATTCCCTTTGTGGATATCCACATGGGAAATCAAAGCACACGTTTTTTTTCTTCTTTTTTTCGATTGAATACATTGCTTTGCTCCCAGTGCGTTTTCTGCACGAGTTCGAACGTAGACGTGCCTTCGCACACGTGCGATACGGCTGTACGAGGGTCAAACTTATTTGTATTATTTTTTTTCTCAATGATATTAACAAACAAGATCTGCATGACTGTGGTGGATAAATACTACAAAATAATATGGTAAGAGCTGCATGAACACGGTGTTTTCGAGAGATAATAATAAACACGAGGAGCGTCTAATCTAGCCGCTCCGGGAATGTTTAATGCCTTCAAAATACGATACAACACAAATTCAAAGTGCATGAAAATATCAACTCACCACAATGCTGAATCCGTGCGAGCCCCAAGCTTGATTTTCTGCAACCGGGCGGTCCCATCTCGGGGTAATAGGAGACAATGACACCTGAAATGTGTGCTTTATGTTGAGTCGCCGTTGCTGCACAAAACCCCCGCCTCACACAGGTAGCATGTCGGAAATAGCAACAGTGCTATTGTGGCGATCTCAGAGTATTCAGCCATAACTTGAATCCGGAACACCGGCAGAGTTGTTGTCTCGCACGTACTTTTTTTCAAATCCACGCTCTTTTTAAAATAAAAATGTTTACTGAACACGTCTGCTCACAATGGAAAATAACACGAGGAAGCATCACTTCCTCGTGTAAGGAAGGCGGGAGGAGTCAAATGGTGCATTCAAGTGCGCTCAGTTTGTTCGAGAAGTGATATTTTTTCGTCATCCGAGGCATAAAAAAAATAAAAAATTTTGGTTGAAAACCGAATTGGACGAGAACCCAGACGTTCGAACACCGAGGTTTGACTGTAAATACAACGGAATTAATGTAAGTTCTTATTGTGCGGCCCGGTACCAAATGCTAGACGGCGTGCACGACGGAGCATTTAGCACGTAATGAGCCACATCTTTTGCCCTCAAGAGAGCAAGCAGTGCGTGGCCATAAACAGAGAGTATTAGGTGCCAATATTCATGCGAGTGCAAACACGAAACCTAATGAACGTGCATGCTGAATGAAAGTAGACATTTGAAATGATTTAGAACAAGGGTTTCTCTTCGCGATGGAATGAAACGTGACAAAAAAGATTGTAAATTACCTGTATATAACTATGTTTGTTTTTTGTTTTGGGGGGGGGCTACTTTGCTACTCTGTAGTACAACTTGGACAAGTATCGCAGAGTAAATTTGCTTCCTCTTCAAAAACACACAGCGATTCATGTCCAAACCGCTGGCAACAAAAGTGAGTACACAGCGAAGTGAAACTCGCAATAACATGCCATTGAAATGTTTTTGGAAGCTGGTGGTTGGGGGGGGGGGGCAGTTGATCGCTTGCTATTACTGTAAAATAAATGTCCATTAAGGGTCGCACCGGGCGACCTTTGATTAAAATGTCAACGCCACCTCGGCGTGACCTCAAGCGGTTACATGAATGAGCTATTTAGGCTCAGGGCCCCGCCCCTCCCCGCCCCCCACTCCTTCCTCCGGCGGCGGTGTGATTATGCTAAGCCGCGCAGTACATTTATGTCCATTAATTTTCATGTGACACTAAGTAGGCCGACTCACATTCTGTCAGCGGTCACGTACCGAGCGGAACCTCGGCACTCACTCCCAACTGACAGACACGTTGACATGTTCTCGCAGGGTGCAAAAAAAAATAAGAAAATATCTCGTGACCTCTGGTACGTTTTTAATGTTTAACAATGTCAGGTTCATTGCTTTACTTGACTGCAATCGACGAACACTTTGAGAAAAGTTCATCCAAGCAACTTGCCCTGAATCTCATCATGGAGCGGCGCCAGCGGCTGTTCTCGCTACGCTGAAAGTGAACAACAAGTCACGTACAGGCAGGCGCGCATTCCCCGGGACCGGTGGCCAGCCTCATCAATATTCACACTTATTGTTGGCAAACTCGAGTCGGCTTTGCTGCACTTTCCGCAAGCGGGTCACAGCTTCGCAACTGGAGGCGATATTTTACTCTGACGGCAGCTTGCGCTTGTATTCGACGAGGCGCGGCGAGGCCCGTGACAACGCGGGCACTGAAAGCTTGTGACGTCATCCGGGCTTGATTGATTAGAAAAGTACAAATGCCAGAAGAATCAGATTTGGACATGGGATTAATTTAAAACGCAACAAACTCAAATCGTTTGATAAAGTGGCAAAAAAACAATGTGTATGAAGAAAGCTTATCAACAAAAGCAATCGCATACTGTACTGTTATTGCTTTGTGTTAGATACTCCGGGTATGTTAACGCAGGTCAACAGCAAGCCAAACTCATTTATTCATGAGCCAGGAAACTGAGCGTCTTGCTCCTTTATTACGGTCTTCTTGACGGCGTACAGTGGAAAACTGTGACATCAGGTCAATGAAATGTAGAGTGAAACTGAAATGAACAGATTTAAAACATGCATTAACATCTTGTACATAAATACAACACAAATCGTCTGGTGTTAAACAAAAGACATAAATGCAGATAAAGAGTGACAAACAACGATAAACAATGCGTTTTCGCGATTCTTTCGCATGCTAATTAGCTTGCTAGCACCGACCTAGCATCGTCGCTACGTTGTTAGCATTGATTTAGCATCATCGCGTCGTTAGCAGTACTCTGAGCTAGCGAGTTTCAACGACAACAACTGAGGGAAAACGATCTCCGAAACAGCTTTCTAAAGAATTCTAAAGACAAGCAGACTTACAGCCATTGCTTTCGAAGGTGAAACAAAAGGAATATAACTCAGGAGGACCAGTTGCAACGACCGCGGTCAGGCTTTTCTGTAACGACTCGTCTGATGAAACATGGCGTCTGTTACCCACAATGCACCGCGATTACTAAATGAATATTCTAAACACAATTACTATTAATGAAATGGCCCGAAAGTTTTACTGTGGGCAGAACGCATACTGTATGTGATCTGACGGATTAGTAACGGAAAGCCTATTGTTTGATTCGGATTATTTCTCTTTTTGCACTCTCTACTCAAAAGTGGCGACCCGCTGCTGCTCAAAGTGTAGCAAATCATAGCGGCGCAGCACGAGCCGCATTTCCATATTGATCCCACCTACGGTTGCCTTTTCATAGAGCCGCGCTAAATTGCACCTGGAATAATTAAGACTTGGGCAGGACGCCAACTGCGGCATGAGTCGTTTTTTTTTTAAATTTCCATTGTGCACATGGCAATTCTTGTCATCAAACACGCTCTAGTGAATTAATGATAAAAATATTAGCCAGGGGGTTGGCAGGTTGAGTGGCACGGGGTGACGTTCTAATGAGATCCTTTGGAACCTGAGCACAAAATTACTCAGACATGTGCTCAAGCATAAGGTAACTTTTTGTTTCTTTTCTGGGAGCCAAACCTATTGTTTTCCAATGGGAAATATTGGATTTATTTTATGATTTATTTTAGAACTCTTCCGCCACCCTCTTTTTTTTTTTCTTTTTTTTCTTTTTTTAAGGAAAGCATTGTCAAATGAAATGATTGGGAGAGTCAGTGATGGTCGTAAAAAGTGATATACAGTCAAACCTCGGTTTTCGAACGTCTCGGTTCTCGACCAAAAATTTAGAGTTTTTTATGCCTCGGATGACGAACAAATTTCGGTTCTTGAACAAATTGGGCCCACTTGAATGCCCCATTTGACCCTCTTGCCTTCCTTAGCCGCGTCGTTGTTGACAATCTGCGAGAAATACCAAAGTCTCTTCTCGTGTGCTCTATTTCACACTTGGCTTGCTATATTCTTCACCGAACGGGACCTCCTCCTCATCAGAGCTGTGCGCCGACCGACCCCGAGACTCTTATGCAAATGTCCCCGTGGAGGAGTGAGAGAGGAGGGCGGGCGTACGGTACACTCGAGCAGAATCTTCACTCACTCCTTCAAATAGGCTCCTCTTTTCAAAATTTTAAAAGGGCAGCGAGCGCCCCCAATGGGTGAGACACGGAATGTTCATCACCATGGTAACGGGTTGTCAAGAGTTTTCCTCGGACAAAGTTAAAGAAATGACTCGGCAAACAGGGAAAATTGTTTTCATTAACGACGGGCGGGAGGGATCTCTGAGGGTGATATGCAAAATGCAAGAAAAACACTGCCCCCGATATTTGCATACCACGCCCCCCCCCCCCCCCCCCCCCCGGTCCGGCCCCTCGGTAGTGATTGGTTACTTTGGTTTAAGCTTTGAACCACCAGTACATTGACGCCTTTTCTGTCTGGTCTCCAATGAATCAACAAGTTGCAGACTTTGCAGATGACAAATGTCCGCCGGAGCGCGACGGGCGTTCTCAAACCGTCTTTTGATGTTCCACAACGCTTTGTTCCCGAATTGTTTGTTCCCACTTTGTGCCCGAGTCTAGCCTTCTTCCCTTTGCTTTGACGTGATAATTGTGGACTTCAAAATAGATTTCTCTCTCACAAATTGAGGTGGTGCTTCGATGTAAGGATATGGTTAGGTTCAGGATTGGAGATGTATTTTTTTTTGTGTGAGAACAGATTATATATTTCGACCGCTCATCCATTTTTTTTTCCCTCGAGTCACATTGCCAGGCGGATGCCTTACTGCCAAAGTCAGCAGAACTGCTTTAAATCTCACCTTGTAATTGAACTATCCGCGTTGCAATGCCGCCGACTGCATCATAAGGAACGGAAACGAGATCTCATCTGCACCTCGCTGCTAAAACTTGAAAGGAAATGTGCGGCGAACTTTAGTGAACTTTCGCTGATTGCCGACAGACTGGCGGAACTAGTGAGCGCGGTTTCTGCACGGTTTGAATGAGTCTAGTGTTTACGTCTGAAGCGCCGCTGACTTTCATGAATGTATTTTTGCCCTTTTTTTAAGCACGTATGGAGAATAGAGCAGACTGTTAGGCTTCGATTGCTCCGTTTGGTTCATTAGAGAGAAATCGGAGAAATGCCTAAAACATGGTCGACGTCCACTCAATTGGCCAAATCGGGTTCCACACTCTCAAAATAAGTGACATGAATAGCCGTCGCTCTAGAAAGAAGTTGATATCATATGAAGGTGAGCTATTAATTCACATCCCCTGCCCCCAAGGGACGCGACCGCCAAGGTCATTCGGCACCGCGGCGGTGAGGACTTCTCACCTCTGCAAGCAAATGAGCAGCGTGTCATCTTACCACCGGCGCGCTGTAGCTTTTATGTTCTCACGCGCCGCATCCTGCTGTCAGACGCTGTGCGCTCGCATGACGGACTGCGGGCGCGGCTAAATGCCAAAAGATGGCTTTTGAGGCGCTCGAGGGGTAAAAATGAAGCTCTTCGGGTTTTAATTTGATGGCCTGTCATTGTCGACCACTTCACAATGTACAGTCAAACCTCGGTTTTCGAACGTCTCTGTTCTCGACCAAAGATTTCAAGTTTTTTATGCCTCGGATGACAAACAAATTTCGGTTCTCCAACAAACTAAGCGCACCTGAATACACCATTTGACTCCTTTCGCCTTCCTTACACGAGGAAGTGACGCTTCCTGGGGTGGACGAGGAAGTGACGCTTCCTCGTGTTGCTTTCCATTGTGAGCAGACGTGTTCAGTAAACAATTTTATTTTAAAAAGAGCGTGGTTTCGGTTTTCGAACAATTTCGGTTTTCGAACAGCCTTCTGGAACGGATTATGGACGGAAACCGAGGTTTGACTGTAGTCTGAAATGCGTTGGAATCGGCTGTAGTGAGCCCATGACCGACTTGAACACAACAGAACACAACTTTTGATCAACTAATTGGTTTAATTGGAAGTCCAAGAACTGCTTTTGATTTATAAACCACAAAAAATAGGCTACGTAAGACTAGTTGGTGGGAAACAGCCCACAGCCGAAATTAACAATCAACTAAAAGCGAAAAAAAAAACCATAAGTGCAGAAGGAAAATGAGGGTCAAGTCTTAAGAATGTTTTTTTTTTGGAGCGTGACTCATTCAATCAACAACATGGCAACTCATTTGTGCCTCTAAAATTAAAATCGCAGATTAATATTAAAGTTGGGAATGGGCGAATGGCGTTTCATTAAAGGGAAATAGCCGGCCCGTCGTTGTTGACGGAGGAATTAATTGGTGGAACGCCTTCATTACAGGTAATGCGTCATTTATCCCCATCGCTCGTTAAACTGATTTGTCAACACGTCTCGTATGTGTTGAGTCGAAAAGTCGCCGCGAACTCACGCGTCTTGCGTTGTGACAATTTGCATCCCGCGCTCGATCGAAACGCATTTCGGGGAATGTCTTCAAGGCATGGCGGCACGTTAAAATTGATGTCGAGTGAAACCGCAAATGTCAGCGGTGAATCCTTTCGCCTCTGAGTGTGAACAATCAGCAACGGCTGCCATTTTGAGGATCGAGTTCTCTAACGTGGTACGACATCTAATACAGTCGTCTGAGCAAAGGTATTATTCCAAGACGTAACGCGCGACGGTGTCGCATTACCAAGTTAGCTAAATTCACAACTTGCGTGTTCAGAGGAGTCAAGATTTGACAAAAAGGGCAGAATCTAGCTAGCACATATTTCTGGCCTTTCATGGTATGCACATTATTTTTAAGTTGTGTATAGAGGGAAATGTGTGTTTTTGTAAAAAAAAAAAGAAAAAGTGATCCAATTAAGATCTAACCTCGGTTTTCGACCATACTCCGTTTCAGAAGGCTGTTCGAAAACCGTAACCATGTTTCCCATTAGAATCAATGTAAAAACTTTTAATCCGTTCCAAGTCTAGAAAACAACTTTTTTTAAAAGCATTTTTTCAACTATTTTACGCTTTTTAAAAAAAATCTTTATTGAACACGTCTGCTCACAATGGACGCACAATGGACGCTCTTTTAAAAAAAAAAATCTTTGAACACGTCTGCTCACAACGCAGGCGTCACTTCTTCGTCAACCTGAGGAAGCGTCACTTCCTCGTGTAAGGAAGTCAAGAGAAGTCGAGTGCCGCATTCAAGTGCGCTCAGTTTGGTCGAGAACCGAATTTCGGTCATAATCCGAGGCATAAAAAAACTCGATTTGGTCGAGAACAGACGTTCGAAAACCGAGGTTTGACTGTATAAGCTTCCAAAGTGGCTCTAAATCGATCCCATTAAAACACAGATGCCAAATTACAGGCCCAGAGAACAGAACGGGTCCACCAAATCCCTTCAATTAAAAGCGGTCAAAATTATTTTGCATGCCACCATCTTCCTTGGCATCTGATTTGAAATGTGCTGCTAAAAAAAAAGTTATCAGAAACCAAATGCAGGGGCAATGTAATATTAGGACGGGGTGATTATGCATTTGAATGATTTTCACCATCCATATGGCCCTCTGAGGGGAGCCATATAATGCGCCAAACATAAGTTTGGCTTCCATGCATTAAAATATTCAAAAGCGCCGCAGCTCACGATGCAACAGTGCAACATTAGTTGCATAATTGATCAGATTGTCACTGGGTTGTATTAAATCCAACGTGTCAGCTCGTATATAAGCGATTTCACGCAGCAGGGCCAGCCCCCTCACGGGGGCCTCCGCTTTGGACGGTCCCAAGGAACCAATTGCACTATGCAAAAAATAAAACGCCATCTGTGTAGCCCAACAAACAAGACGATTTCCCGCTCTGTCGTTTGTCTTCGTCATCGCCTTCCAAGGGGGCCGGCGCGATTTAAACGGGCCTGATTTGTCAACGGTGACAAATGAAAGAGATGCAGTCCAGCGGTCACATGGGGAAGACTTTGATAAAGTCAAAGTAAACAAGGAATACACCCTGGCTTTGCGCCGACAGTAATACGCAGATTAATAAAGCTTGACGGCGAGCTGTGTTATGTGTCAGCGACAACAATAAAGCTGCCCCCAAAGCAGCTTCATGCCTAATACAGCAGAAGCCCATCAGGATTTGCAATGATTTTTTTCTGACATGAGAGAAACGGGAAAAACCGGCTCATTAGGATGACCTTTATGGCGGTAAATCTGTTTCAACTGTTAAATAGGTATGATAAGAAGTTGCCACGACAGACTTTGCGCATCACTAAACCATAAACAGTCAAACCTCGGTTTTCGTCCATAATCCGTTCCAGAAGGCTGTTCGAAAACCGAATTGTTCGAAAACCGAAACCACGTTTCCCATTAGAATCAATGTAAAAACTTTTCATCCGTTCCAAGTCTAGAAAACAACTCTTTTTAAATTAAAAATGTTTACTAAACGCGTCTGCTCACAATGGAAAGCAACACGAGGAAGCGTCACTTCCTCGTCTACCCGAGGAAGCGTCACTTCCTCGTGTAAGGAAGGCGAGAGGAGTCAAATGGTGCATTCAAGTGTCCTCAGTTTGTTCGAGAACCGAAATTTGTTCGTCATCCGAGGCATAAAAAACTCAAAATCTTTGGTCGAAAACCAAATTGGTCGAAAACCCAGGTTTGACTGTCTTTGACTTTTAGTCTGAACTAGTATTATTATCATTATGATTTATTATTATTATTATTATACAAGTGTAAAAGAAGTAAGCCGCCAAAGAAATATAGTTGTGTCAATGTCGAGATGGCATGACTCCTTCTTGTGGCCGGCTCCAAATCGTCCCTGACGAACCACGTGTTCCAAAATTGAATGTTTGTGGCATTGCAATCAGGTTTCAACGAGTGAAAAAGTTCTCATTGTGCTGGAACCACTTTGCATGGCAAGGCTTCAATCTGCTCTACTACAGTACTGCAAATTCAATCAATCAAATCAATCAAAATACGCGAGCTAAATTTGTACAGAATGCTTCTGGATTGTGCCTAATTACATTTTGAATTTTGAACATTGCGCACACTAAATTTGCAGAAACTGCTTCCGAAATGTGCCAAATGAAATTTTGAATGCGCAAATCTTGAGTAAATAAGGTCTTTGTCTACAGTATGTTTCGTGTCATTTTCTACCTCAAATTATAAACTGCAGATTTTAGGAAGTAAAGGAAATAGGAAATAAAAATGACCATAAATCCAAATCTAAAACTCGTAAAAAAAAATTGCTTCCGATCTGTTCGCTGCTCACTGAACTCAAGTATGCCCGTGTTGTGGTCAACAGTTCAGGTTTGGAGATTTTGATTTTATTTGAACTCCAACATATCCCACTGTGATCCGGAGAAAGCGAACGTTTGTTCACATGACGCCACACAAACAGCGAGAGCAAGCTCTACCACCGGCAGTAACGATCGTGAAGGGGTGTTAGCTGCCGGTCCAAGAGCTTCGATGGCTAATTAGCGCAGGCAGCTGTCAGAACAGCAATGGCGACGAGTAGAGAGTTTTGATTCTATCCTTCTATTTATGTTTTCACAGCTCGCTTTTGTTCTCCTGGGGATTATTGGGTTGCGGAGAAGGGCTCTGGAGGGAGCAGAAGGAACAAGGGAGGGTGGGATGGGGGGCGCGGGTGGTGGGGGCGACATCAAATTTCTCTTTCCAGCGCTAGATGTGACCACAGTAATTATAGATCCTCGGGGAAGCAGGCACAAAGATTCATCAGACATATTTTTAGAATACAAGAAGCTGATTCATTTCTTTAATCAAGACGACAGGTGTCAGCTCGGTTGAGAATTTAAAAAAAAAAAAAAAAAAAAAAAGATGCTGAAAGCTGATTAAAGTTGTCAACGAGGTGACATTTTGAACAGGCAAAAGGTGCAAATAATCTCGTTGGGAATTTGCGCCTTGGGGCTAAAGTGCAGGCGAGAGCTGATTAAACTTAGGGTGTCACATGCGCGTTATTTAAAAAAAAAACGTTTACAACGAATAATTTTCTGTCTTCCTTTCCATCACTGGTGCTAAAAGTGGAAAGATTTGGTCATGAGTGTTGCGGTTTTCAAGCAAATTGACAGGAGTGGGGGGGGGGGGGGGGGGGGGGGGAGAGAAAAAGTGAGAATGAAGCTTGTTAGATTCAGCTTGCCATTAAATTTGGTGAAATGGAAAATGACAGCACTTCGCATGAAACAAAGTTTTGGGCCAAGTGAGGATCACTCTAAATAAAATAACGCACGCTAAGCTTGTCTCTGTACAGTGACATCACAGATCTGTTTCAATATTAGCCGTTTGAAGCTAATTGCTGAAAATGGACTGAACTACTTGGACTGAATTGTGGAGCTTCAGCGTTAAAGTGCTTTTCCACCATTTCAAGGTTCCTGTTTTTTTTGTTGTTGTTTTTTTTAATCATCCGTTATTTGGATCATCCATTAGCTAAGCGCAGGAATTGTTATGTTTTTAAATTTTTTATTTTATGAAGAAGGTTTCATTTTATTTTCCCCCTTTTTTTGGGGTTAAGGCTACACCGTGCACATTGATACAGCTACCTTTGAGTATACTTTTTTCTTTTTAGGAAAACTCATCTTGAAGGTAACCGTTAGCCGTGACAATGCTGCATTCGCATTATTCAAAATATTATGAACAATTCGGAACGCCATTTTCAACACTACAAACACTTTCTTGTTTCCACGCCTCAGGGCGGGCAGCCACTCCCGAGACCAATGAGAGCCACTTGTACGCAAACAGTGTCATACGCTGCATTTTCCGAAAACCGTGTCCCCGAGGCGGGAGAGCCCTTGTGCGGAAATTTTAAAGTAGCACTCTGCATAAATTGGAAAGTGTTCCTTTCAAATGATTCATTTTGCCACACTTTGCTACCTATTTACGGGATCTCCATTCGAGCCGTACGCGTCACCGCCCGCCGAGTCTTTTGTGGGGCGTCGCGGAGGGACTCTCGTGTTCTCCGCTGGCGCCTGGCAAACAAGGAGGCCATGAGAACACGATACATCGTCATGCTAATTTGCTTCGTGCAGACATTCAATTAACTCATCTAAGAGCTTCTTTGGTAAGGAGAAGCCTCGTTTCCTCCACTGTGTCACCTTGGGTAGGATTTCTCCAAATGCGGCGCTGAAAAAGTCAATCGATCATGCGATCGGTGCTAAAATGGCAGGTGACAACCTTTGAAGGGGAGATGTGACAACGGATCCCACACCACCAGTGACACCAGCAGCATCCCGGTAATGTAATCCCCCCTCCCTCCCCCATTGTGGGAATTTTATCAGCTGCCAGCGTTCAGCCTGACTTTGATTGATATCAGGCTCACGTAGTTCACAGGAAAAACAACTCACCAGGTTTTATTTGTCGTGTTATATTTGATGCCGCGAGACTTTGATACCAAGAGGGCACCGCATGACTTCGGATCCCGGATGTCAAGTCACGCAATTTTGACAGATGATTTTTCCAGAGACGTTTCTTCTTCGGTTTCATCTATTTTGGTTCAGTCTCGTTCCCGAGGTAAAAAAAAATACATTTAAATCGATATTTGAAAAAAGAACATGGCGTCAGGTAAGCTGGAATAGACAGATAGTCGCCCAAAATGTCTGCAGTCGATAAGCAGGAACAAAAAGTATCGGATCAAAAGCGATAAAGATTTGGGAAAACGGCGAGCTAATTTGCGCGAACATCTTATGCGGGGCTAATTGCGCCTTGTCACCTCGTAAATATGAACAGCGTGGCCTTTATTAGCTAGTTAATGCTCATTAACGCTTATTAATATTCAAGCAAATCAGCAGGCAGGCTTTGATTGTACGCTGGGAGAATTCATCCATTTTCTGTAATCACTTCATGGTGAAGCCGAAGCATATCGCGGCTGACTTTTGGTGGGAGGCGCCGACCAAAATCCAATTGCAGACTAGACTACGTCTAAAAATTACCCCAACATAGAACCACTGCGTTCCTCCTCAAAAAACAGCAGCTACATTCAGCGTAAGATTTGCTTTTTAAATGTTTTTGGCTCTATGCTGGCTCAACAAAATATATGGACAAGCTAAGTTAGCTTTATTTACTTAGCACATTTTAGAGAAGGCGACTCAAAGACACAACACCGAAAAGTTACAAAACAACAGCGAGCGACATTCAGAAGCAAAAGCAGAGAAATCAAAATTCGAAATCAAAATTCGCTTCACTTCTGCGGGCAGCTTCTTCACTTTTGCGGGCAGCATAACGGCTAAATGCTGCTTCACCATGTTTGTTTTGAACTCTGGGCCTCCACTAATTCACCAAAGTCTGCAGACCTCCCAGCTCCTATTGGCTAGGTTTAATGTTTTCAAAGAGTTCAGTGAGTTATCGGCCTGTAGCAGAATTTAAAATCGAGTCTGAAGGTCACTAGGAGCCAGTGCAAAGTCTATAGGACGGTCTGATCGCTTTGTTCTGGTCAAAACCCGAGCTGCAGCTATAAATATTAAAATCTTAAATATTAGGCACGGGAACTACTTGCGCTGTCATTCCAAAACATTTTATCATCCCCAAACCGTATTGGTTTGACAGCGTCATTTCTGTCCCGTCACTGCCCTGTCAGTCCACTTTTGGATTCATGCAAGCACATATTTCCACGTATATTGTGTGAGTTCTTCGTTTTTAAGAGAAAGAAAGAGGTAGGAAAAAAAACAAAAAAACCTCGCCGCAACTTGGAGGGTCGCACATTTCATTGAGAATGACAATTTGCGCCATAAAACTTTCATATCAGCTGATGTATTCTTGTCTTGTCAGCGTGCACACATTGCATCAGTCACACTGCAGGCAAGAAACGCTGATAAAATTCTGCTAAGCGGCGGCGGGCCAATAAATCGAGCATGCTGACCACAACAATGCATTATCGCCACCTTTGTTTGGGCCGTTTTCACACACACACACACACACGGACGCACACACAAAAATGAATCAATAAAAGCAAACAATGCTGAAGAAAGTCATGTATGAGGGGTCAAATGGAATAAATGAGTCGCTTAATATATGCTGTGATTCCGATCAATGGCAAAGAAAGCAATTTTAGTTCAGGCTGATTTTTTTTCTTCTTCTTTTTTGGTGTCGTCTCTATCAATCGTGCATTTCCATATCGCACCGCCTCAGACCCCCCCCCCCCCCCGCCTTCCCCCTGCTGTTCTCACAGCCCCTCCAGAGAGCGCCCAGCAGGAAATAGGCATTCACGGTGCCTTCTCGATGACTTCCTGAAGAAAAATGAATCTCGGAGGATGGAAAATGAGAACAATGAATAATGAAACGCCGAACGAGATGCGCCTGACCCGTTGCAATCCATACAACCGGTGTCGAGGCACAGAAAGCAAAGTATAAAAAAAATAAAAAATTGAAGGTTGTGATCACCGGACTGGAAAGAGCCCATATGGAGGGGACCATTAGAGTGAGAAGAAACAAATCGGTTTTCCGCGGCGCACTTGTAATCATTTGATTGAGGCAGGTTTGCGAAAAAAAAGCAGAGATAAATGTAACATTTTGCAGCGATAAGATCGATGATGTATTTCCCGTCATTTGGAACAGCCGACATGTCTTCAGGCGGCGTGGCAATTTTCTCGCTTCGCACCGAGGTCGGGGGAGTCTCGTTACACTTTGCATCGCCTGCCTCAAGTTGAGGAAAACGCCAAATGTTTGCTAGGTGGAAAAATGTCGCAGCAAGACGGCAAAGTACAAGTAGACCTTATGTAAGGCGAAGAAATCAAATCCTCCCTGCTCGGTGGGTAGCTGGGAGCAACCAACGCTGATCCGATAAAGAAGCGTCACAAGTTTAGCTAAGCTTACGAGTGACATCGCTAGCAACTTGGGGTCACGACGGCACATTTTGGTCAAGGTGTTAGCAGCGGCATCCCAAAGGAAATAGCAAAGAAATAAAGTGTGAACGTATTTCGAGATCACGTTTTTACATTTGAATGGTGTCGTTTATCAGACCTCAAACATGTCTTTATGTTATGATATAATTCTCTCCTATTTCATCTATAGCTGCTTCAAACAACAAAGGGTATGCAGAAAAAAGGTTCCGACTGAATGACTGTCTGTGTCTTATGTGTTGTATTACCCTATTGGCCCGAATATAAGACGGCCCTGATTATAAGACGACCCGGTGTTTTTCAAGACTCAAGTTTGAAAAAAGACTTTTTGAACACCAAATTAATTTTTATACAGAAAATAATTACAGTACATTTGAAACAAATTATTATAATATATTTGAGAGAAAAAGCATGTTTTTGCATCATTCAAATCTTAATATCGGAACATTTAAATATGTAAACTAAAGGGCAATCAAATTGGTAAATGAATGGCTTCTGATTTTTGAAATGTAAATTACATCATAACATCTCCTCAGCTGCCGGTTAACCTGTCCGATCTTCGACCCACTTTTCTCTCCTTCTAATGTAATTTAATTGAATTTTTTTTATGACCATAGGCCATGTCAGTCGTAAAAATATTTAATTAAAAAAATTTTTTTTTTATTGCTTTTCCTCGATAGGGTGAGTTGGAGCCTGATTTTGAGTGACAGGTGGATTGCCAACCAATCATAGGACACGTCCTGCTTCCCTGTACCTTAAGTACATGTTCTGTCTTATTTGGTCAACTTCTGTACCAGGTCAAAATCCTTTCTTATAAAAAGTTTGCTTTGGGTCTCAAGCGACTATGTTGAACAAAATAGGAGGAGGAGCTTCATTCAGGCGGGCCTTACTCGTTCCCAATATAAATGTACTGCTTTGCTCCCGTTTTGTGCCTTTCGTTTGGCAGTTACTCACATATTTTCGCTAATCCTGGTGGATGCTGACCGAGCCCTGCCGGGATCTATCACCGTATAAACAAACAACCTGCTGAATCCCATTCATGCCAAAGGTCCGAAATGAAGTCATGAGAGGAGTTGACGTTCGAAAGGAGGATTGAAAAGAGCCCATAACGGGACAACCTAAAAGCAAAAGAAGATTCATGTCCAAAGGCAATTTAGAGCCTTCAGTTTACCTCACATGCACAATCTTTGGGATGGGGGAGGAGGAAAAGTGGAGTCCTAGCAATGTCTTAACCTCAAAGCAAAAGGCACCATTCCGACTGTCAGCCCACATTTTAAAAAGCACATTCTGCTGGCTTCTGGTAGAAAAGCAAAGTTGCTCCTGTCATTTACCACCACCAACAACAACAACAAAAAAGAAGAGTGCAAGTGCAGCCCTGCAGCTCCCACTGCAATCCTGACATGGAGTCATCTTGAGCACTTAAATCTTTCTAATCCACCCCCACCCCCACCCCCATCCACAACATAAAGCAGCATTCATCAGCAAGACCCCTGCGGCCGCGGTGTCTTCTAGACGAGCGCCAGTGTGCTAGAGACAGTTGGGCTAAGTCTGTTGGAGCTGTGCAAAAAAACCAAACTTTTCAGTCACAGCAAGGGGAGAGGCAAAGCGCAGCGGCCCGCTCGCCGTGAAATGTCACTCTGCTCTAGCGAGAGTGCGGCTCAGGCGGTCGGAAGCTCGGCCCTGGTCGCGCTCGTCTTTCTAAGAAACGGCGGGATCAAGCACTTATCGAGCCTGTGGGTGCGCCACAGTGTCCTGGGTTATTGTGTGTCGGTTGACAGGGCGGTGCCTGTGTGACAACCCGCTGCCATGTTTCGGGGTCCCATGAAGCCCTTTGTGAATACAGTAATCAATGTCTTCGTTGAGCATTGCGGTGGCTACAAATGTGGCAGCCATCCTACGACGAAACTCAAAGCTCGAGCGGATCTGTGGAAACATTCTTTGAATGATTCGCCTTTCGGCAGACATTGCGGCACCAGGATTGCTTTGGGCTTTAGCTCATGAAAAGTCAGGAAACGGTAAACAGTTAGAGGTGAGTGACCTGCTGATACACAGATAACTCCGATTTCTTGTTCTGGTGGATATACAAAAGCGAAAATCGAAGGGCAGATGTTCAGAGGTCTCAGTGGATACAGTCAGACACAGTGTCAATACAGTGCTGACACTGTGTTGGTCACTATTGGGTGACCAACACAGTGTCAATACAGTGCTGACACAGTTTGTGAAGTGGGTCAATACACTCCTTGAGGTATCATCGTCCCATCACTACCCCATATAGACTGAGGATTCTGATTGCCAAGCAGGTTGCCAAAGTCCCGCGGAGACCACCTAATTCTACGCGAATCAAAGATTCCCTGCTAACTCTCTGTGTTATTTTCACCCTGCGACTTTTGGAACGGCTTATGAAATTATTGATTGAAAAGGAGGAAGTTTGACTGATAACTGTAGCAGACCAGGTGGGAGACCTCCACCGGGTGTTGATTGAACCGGATAGAATGGAAATAACCGGCTGCAATATACAGTTAAGTTTGTTCTTTGTTGGAGCAGCTGTCTTTGTTGCTGTCGTTACGTTTTGTGATGACTTTGCTAAACCGCATATTATACATGGTGATAATAGTTTTGGATTTTTCACTTAAGTTAATTTTTATTTCGTTTGCACTCCCCCCCGCCGAATTCATTAAATTCTCTTTTTTTTTTCATTATTAGCAGGTTGGTTATTTTTTATTTTTTGAAAAAAAATCTTGACTTTAGTTTAATTTTTATTTGCTTATGTAATAATTTTTGTATGCCCAAAAGCAAAAAACCCCCAAAACAAAACAAGTATTCATTTAGTACATGACTGCATGTGTTATGTTCATTAAAAACAGTGCAAGAAGTCTTGTCAGCCACCGAGGATGGGGGGGGAAAAAAAAAAGATTGAGCGACTCAAACCCTCCCTCTGTTTTAATGACGGCTGCTACAGTGCATGAGCATTATATTCAAATGCAAGAATATCCTCCCACACATGCAACGCTGTGCTCGTTGGAAACATCGACCTTTAGTACGGAGGAGAAACCGCCTGCGCCACACATTTTATTTTCACACAGAAATGCTGGATTTGAAATTTAGTATGATTTCAAAGTGGCGATAGATCATGACATCCAAACATATTTTCAAGTGAGAAAAGTGAATTTTTGATTGCTTGCATGCAACTAGCCACGTCTCCAGCTACCCGACTAAAAGACTTGCCGCCCCTCAAGTGTGAAATTACACGACCAAGGATTTTGAGAGGTGTCTCGGCCATTTTCATATCAAGTTTCTCCCCCCCCTCATGACTTTAGGAAGAATAGGTGATGATCCAGAGACACTTTCAAGTGACTTTGGACTCGTCTAAAATCCTACTTTTAACGCTGAACGAAAAGCAGAGCGGCAGTGAGCGTGACAACATTTTTATCTGACTAAATCGGCTACTTCCGCGAACTGAAGTTCCTAACTTGCTATATTAGCGGTGTAAATGCTAAAATGTAAGCACGCCTTGTATGGAGATTCCTATTTTCTCGGCTAGAGTTCCAGACCCCGTGTGCCAGATACAACTCAGGAGATTACCAACCATTTACGCCATGCGCGCGTGTATGTGCCTGCGCCTGCAAACATCCTGAAAAATGCCAAAGACCTTCACAACCGATGATCTAGTAGTACTTGCGTTCCGTTTGCATCCACCGCTGTGTGAAATATAAGAATCCAATAATCATGCTAAATCTATGAGATAGCAGTTTAGCTAGTTGCTCAAATGTCCTGATTGATGCGCAGGCAAAGTGCTATTGATTGATAAGACTCTCTATCATGTTTATCGATTGTGTCGCTGTGCGCCGTGGATTACAGCAACCGGCGTCCGCTCTCTGTTTTGCGCCGCCTCAGGTAATGAAATATGAGGAGCTATTGAATTGGAAAAATAAGTGCGCTCCAAAATATTGCTCCACAAAGCAGAATTGATGGGCCCGTGAAATAATCATTATTTACAAGGAGGGGGGCTGTCGGAGAAGATGACAAGGCTCATCCCGTTCAGCATTTTTCATGCAACAAGATACAGTAGCGCGCCATGCTTCGACATCTGGGTTCAAGCGCACAAGCGCATGTGGCGCTACATTTAAGGAGAAACGCGATCAATAACCAATCTACGGAGCAGAGGGGGTCAGCGCGAACATGGGGAGGTTGTTAAAAATACGCTGCACCTCAACAATGATAACGGACGGCGTCTCGGTGCTTTACGATAAGGCGAGACTAAAGGTATTGCTGGCCAAGGACAAACAGTGCGGACGCCTACAATTGCTCAGCGAGCAGGATTTTGTGGCACGCATCCTTCCGCATATTCAGAAAACTAGGTCTTTTCATGTGGGTTTTCGTGAAAAAGAATATTTGAAGCGACATCATGCTAGGTGGTATATCTTGGATGTAACGTGGACTGTGAAAAAACATCTGTATTTTTTAGTTGGAAAAACTAGCACTAGCATCTCAGCAACACCTAAAACATTTGGTTGAATTGCCCTACTTGAAATGTTTTCAATATTGTATTGGCCCGAATATAAGACGGTGCTTTTTGCATTGAAAAATTGGGGGTCGTCTTATTTTCGGGGTCTAGACATTATACCCATTCACGACGCTAGATGGCGCCAGATATCATTGAAGCGAACGCTGAACTTGACTCCCCTGTCACAAAGAAGAAAAATAAAAAATAGCGGTAAGAAAGAAAAGAGAAGGAAATAATAGAAGAGATAACAGAAAATGGAGAAACGTAGCGACAATCTAGAGAAAAGTGGGTCGATGATCGGCCCAGTTAACCGGCAGCTGAAAAGTTATGATGTAATTTACATTTAAAAAACTAGAAGCCATTCATTTACGAATATGATTGCACTTTAGTTTACATATTTAAATATTCAGATATTACGATTTGAATGAGCCAAAGTAACATGATTTTTCTTTCAAATATATTGTTATAATCATTTGTTTCAGATGTACTGTAATTATTTTCTGTATAAAAATTAAGTTGGTGTTCAAAAAGTCTTTTTTTCAAACTTGAGTCTTGAAAAAGAGGGGGTCGTCTTATAATCAGGGTCGTCTTATATTCGGGCCAATGCGGTATTTGTCGCCATTTTTCTTCCTTTGGTCATAAATTTGCTGCAGGCCAATAAATCATGTGGATCATATTTACATGGTTTTAACCCAGCCATGGGGTGCTGGAGCTGCAGAGGCCCCCGCCCCCCCACATCCGCCCACAAAGTGGCTCACTGATGTGGATCAGATACCATGCATTTGATACTGAGGCCTGATCAATGAGGGATCGGAGCTACACGCGGTGTCCTTTGTTTACTTAAGTCTTGCTTGTCATTTCACCAAGCTTGTTATGAGAAATATTCAACAAGGGCAAAAGAAATGGACAAAAGAAAAAAAAAAAAGCACTACCGTCTGGTTTGTGAAAAGTTCTTGCCAAGGCCACAGATTGATTTGAGCCTAGAGGCAAGTGCCCTGTGTCATGGAGAAAAAAAGTTTCTCAAAAAAAGTTGTTATAAGCTCTCGGCACTGTTGGAGAGCAGACTTTTTGTCGAAAAATCAGTTGCCCGTATTTAAAAAAAAAAAAAAAAGTAAAAGGAAGCGATTCTAACAAAACTGGAAATCATATTGAGCAAGTCAAAAAGGCAATCAAATTTTTTTTTTTTTTGCCCAAATGTGAAGACAGTAACAAAACTGAGGATAATTGAAAAACAAAAAAAGGATGAAATATGATTAAATCATTAATATATTTTTTAAAAAGAATCATTTCAAGAATATGGCACATATGTGTAATTGTTGATTGTATTTTCACGGCCTCTTTAGCAGTCAAAATGACTTCAGAAATAACTGTGCCATAACGGTGCATCGTAAGAAAAAGATCGCAAACACCACCCTGCGGCAAAATAACCTTTTTTTAAATTTAAGAAATTAATTTAAAAGAACCTTTTTTTTTTTTTTTTTTACGATGTATCCAACTAAGACATAAGCTGATCTCGAATAGATGATCCGAATATGAATTTCCGGTCTCGGGCTAATTTGCTAATTTAAACGACATGTGAAAATGATAACGGGGAAGACGAAGCCGCGCGGTTTCCGAAATGGTTTCCCGGCGGCTCCGTAAGCGAGGATCCGAAAGAAATGGCTCTTGTGGCATCATAACCTTGACCGCGGCCTCTACGCCGCTTTGCTCATCCATGCACTGGAGGGCCACTTTGTGGCAGTATTAGCCCCTCCGCATCAGCTTGCCGTGGCAGCGCGGCCGGCCCGCTGGCCACGAGTTATAAAATGGAATGTCAAATCAAAGAGAGCGCAGAGAATGGCCGTCACCACGGGGCTTAGGGTTTTGGAGTGAAATGGGGAAAGTGGATTTAGTGCTGCTGTTCTCTGGATTTGCTCGATATGCTGCAAATGGAGTCAAAGGAATATGGGATGAGCTGACAATCTGCTTGCGAGAGGGGGAAGCGAGAACGGACATGCTTCTCAACACTGACGCCATTAAAAGAGGAATGAGGGACACGCATTCTATTTTTGGGACCACAAAAATGAGTGCGACCGTTTTCGTACGATACAACATCGCGACACTGTTTCCATTAGATTTTTTTAGAAAACTCGAAGGGAGGCACATATATTTTGGTGCAAATATGTCGAAAATATGGATCAATTGTCTCTTTTCACCGTTTGAGTCACATTTGGAACAAGAATTCAAATCCCGTCAGTTGATACCTGATTCTTCAAGGATCAGGAGCAAAATTCGCTGTCTGTGAAGGCTGAAATCGTCTCTGACTTTCAAAAGGGAGTCTCCCCAGACCGAGCTCAGGCGAGACTAGGAATTGGTTAAGTCAGGGGTCGGCAACCCAAAATGTTGAAAGAGCCATATAGAACAAAAAACAAAACAAAAAACAAATATGTCTGGAGCCGCAAAAAAATTAAAAGCCGTCTATAAAACTTACAATGAAGGAAACACATGCTGTATGTCTGTAGGAGACTGGACTGTCGTGGAATTGTTTGTTATTCATTCCTTTGTTCAGAAACGAATTTATTTTGTAATTTCCTCGCTTGATTTTTTTGTTTTGGTGCATTATTTTCGCTTTTCTTAGTGTCAGTGAAGTGATCGTGAATTTCCGTTTTTCGGAGGCTGTCTTTGAATGCCTCTCGGGTCGAACGAGAAGAGAGAAGGCACGGAGTTCGGACGCAGACGAGTCTGTGTTTGTCGAGACTGTTAAAAGCATAAATAAAGTGTACGTTTTAAAAAACCAACACCACAGTATCTATATCTATTTGAGCTATATTAGCCTACTATCAAAATCTTTTTCCATTTTCAAACATTTTTTATAAAGCTCCAGGGAGCCAATAGATGTCGCTAAAGAGCCGCATGCGGCTCTGGAGCCGCGTGTTGCCGACCCCCGGGTTAAGTCGACGATTTTAACAATCATCCACAATGGCAACGAAATCACGGCAGAGTTAGAGGCCAAGAGATTGACAGAAGATCGTCAACGGCTTCGGAACACGACCGTTGCTTCGTTTGTCTTATAAAATCATTTTTTTTCGTCCTATACGTAATTAACATGTTAATACTGTATTACATGTTCATGTTTATGTTTTTACATCGATAAATGTTCGTGCTGTATCATACATCGCAGCTGGCGGCCATTTTATTTATAACATAAATTTCCACTGTTTCTATATCTGCCGTTTAGTTCACAATGCAAATATTTTTTCTGTTTTAGACTAAAAAAACGGGATTCTCCTCTTGCTTTATATCATCCTGCTTGCAAAAAAAACAACCAAATGAACACATTTTGGTTTTGTGAACTATTCATCCTTTGCTCCGCACTCGACTGATTGAGTCTAATTAATCTTCACTATCGTGTTTACGTGCATCCGAACAACGTCCTCGCACTTTTTTTTTTTTTTTACGGCAAATCAAGCAGCCATGTGAGAGAAGACATTTTTCCTCCCTGAGGACAAAAACTCTATTATAAAATGATTAGATGGGGAGAGCTAAATGAAAATCACTCCCCCCTTTCCCCCCCCCCCCCTTAATTAGTGCTCGTGTGCAGGGATGACTAATGCTCAGCGCTCCCCCGCTGCTCTTCATGACCGCTTTACTTCTTTTTGTGTCACATTTCCATGTCAAGTTCTTGACAGCAACATCGTAACTTTTTTAAATTTCTTTTTTTAAGTGTATTCATGTCACCGCGTGTGTCTGACGGAGATTTTCCCCACTGTCTTCTGAAGAAGGCAACAAGATTTACAACAGAGGCTGCTTGATCGCAAAGTGTCAAGAAGAAAGGCGACGGTAAACAAACACGCGGCACCTGCGCTACCTGGAAGTCGGCGTGCTTGTTGTCATGGAGTTGACGCGTTTAAAAAATTTTTTTTTAAACAATATGCAGACCTATTTGCGCATGAGTATTATGTTTCTATACATTATAGTGTTGCTTCATGGGTGCTAAAGTAGAAACCGCCTGAAGGTTTTTCAAACACAGATGCTAATTTCCTTGAGCCCCGCTAGAGGTGATGCCGTGCAGTTGATGCGACTCATTCTGGGACTTTGTATTCTCACATCGGGGAGGGAATGTCACGTGCAGGATGCGCCAATGTCATGTTTCGACCACGTGAACAGTAACAATGGAGGACGGAGGAGTGATTCGCATTATCAAGGGTATGAGTTAATATTTATGTCTGATGGGGCGGGGGGGAAAATGAAGTTATGTTTGTTGGCGGCACACGCATTTGCTGTGGGCAAAGCGTTATCTAGCATCAAAAACAAAAAAAATATGAATCACGGCAAATCCACGCTGAGTGAGTGACTATATGAGGTCCCTATACTTATATATAGATAGTCAAACCTCGGTTTTCGAACGTCTCGGTTCTCTTCCAATTCGGTTTTCGACCAAAAATTTCGAGTTTTTTATGCCTCGGATGACGAACGAATTTTGGTTCTCGAACAAACTGAGCGCACTTGAATGCATCACTTGACTCCTTTCGCCTTCCTTACACGAGGAAGTGACGCTTCCTTGGGTAGACGAGGAAGTGACGCGTATTGCTTTCCATTGTGAGCAGACGTGTTCAGTAAACATTTTTTTTTTTTTTAAAAGAGCATGGTTTCGGTTTTCGAACAGCCTTCTGGAACGGATTATGGTCGCAAACCGAGGTATGACTGTAAAAGATTCCGAAAGATTGTCAGATATGGCAGTTCCTGATTACTGATTACCAAGCGTTCTGCTTGTTTGTTCATATTATCGCATGAATGTCGGGATGATTAATTGCCATTTGTGATTCATTGATTCGTGTCTAGCGTTAATTAGCGCAACGCATTCGTTCTCTATCTCCGCAGTCGACGGAAACAGTTTTTGCCGCTTCAATTTTGGCCCATCGAGATGGAGGACGAGGACTTTCTTATGAACCGGGCTGCTGCCGTTTGATGACGAGACCACCCGTTGCGCATCGCAGCGCGTCCTCGTATTAGCCAAGACCCCCCTTTTTATTTATTCATTTTTTTAAAGTCAAAAGCCGCCCAAATCCTCGCGCTTCCTGCTGCCAATCGTCAAATCCCAACGCCGTGTTCCCTTGAATATGCAAGGCATACGCCGTCGTACGACCGTGATGCCGCGGTGGTAAAAAGGAGATTTATGACACACAACAAGCTATTAGGGAGCTGTATGTGGCAGTGGTGGGGGGGTAATCAGAGTGGTGAAATGGGCTGGAAATTCTCTTCTTCATGCCACATTGATTCATCCTTCAGAGAGCAAAAACCTCCCCATTATGCACAGCCATCTAAAAAGAGCCCGAGGATGACGATTGTGGGCCCTGCCCAGGTCAGATGGCGGGGGCACCGACCTGTAACAGGCCCCTCGGGCTGTTACCTCAAACAACGCGGGTGCTGTAGCATATAAAATCAGTCGTACTCTTTCTTCTATATACAGTCAAACCTCGGTTTTCGTCCATAATCCGTTCCAGAAGGCTGTTGGAAAACCGAAATTGTTCGAAAACCGAAACCACGGTCTTTTTAAAATAAAAATGTTTACTGAACACGTCTGCTCACAATGGAAAGCGACACGAGGAAGTGTCACTACCTTGAGGTACCTCGTGTCACTTCCTCATGTAAGGAAGGCGAGAGGAGTCAAATGGTGCATTCAAGTGCGCTCAGTTTGTTCGAGAACCGAAATTTGTTCGTCATCCGAGGCATAAAAAACTCAAAATTTTGGTTGAAAACCGAATTGGACGAGAACCGAGACGTTCGGAAACTGAGGTTTGACTGTATACAGTAATACAAACGCGATGAACAACGATAGCTGGTACAACCTAAACCAGAGGTGTCAATTTTTTATCACAGGCCACTCTGGAGTTACGTCTTCCCCGTCATGACCGCGAAACCACAAAATAATGTTGAACCGTTTAAACGCATTGTTACTTGTACGCAACAAATTGATGGATTCGACGTTTTGAAATCAGTCAGGCCGACGCTAATCGTTTGATCGATTGTTCAAGTGAGCGTCAACAGGGTAACAAAACTACAGTCAAACCTCGGTTTTCGAACGTCTCGGTTCTCGTCCAATTCGGTTTTCGAACAAAAATGTTGAGTTTTTTATGCTCGGATGACCAACAAATTTCGGTTCTCGAACAAACTGAGCGCACTTGAATGCACCATTTGACTCCTCTCGCCTTCCTTACACGAGGAAGTGACGCTTCCTCGTGTTGCTTTCCATTGTGAGCAGACGTGTTCAGTAAACATTTTTATTTTAAAAAGAGCGTGGTTTCGGTTGACGAACAATTCGGTTTTCGAACAGCCTTCTGAACAGATTATGGACGAAAACCGAGGTTTGACTGTATTACAAAACCGCAACGTTATTTATTACTCGTGACAACTTTTCGGTACAGATTTTAGCGTGGATCACACACAAGACGCGTGCCACATAAAACGAAGTGGCGGGTCGGACCTAAACGAATAATTAGCTCTCCACGTAGCACTATCAAGAACATACAGTAGTGCAGTAGGCCAAAGTGTTCATACAAACGGGAGCTTTTATTCCTAAAAAAAAAAAGGATATTTAACATCATTGTTGGACACTGTAAGCATGCACAGCATTAAAAATGCTAAAATAAGAAAAAAGAAATGAACTAAAGGATAATTTGACTGAAACGTACTGACCTTCAAATGTCAAGAAAAATAACTGTTAGCTTCGCAGCACAGCTGTTCTATTTAGTCTGGAAAAATATCGACTGCAGAAGTGTTTGGAGCCGCATGCATTGTTGTCACATTGAAATGTGTGTTACGGACACACTGTATGGGCCCGACGTACACAGTCGATGTAATTAGAGTGTGAAAGGACAAAGCATTCCTTCCGTTTATAATGCTGATGTATCGCCTGCTGGTGAAAAGAAGGCGCGGGGGAAGCAGCTGTTGTCGGGGTGACGCCGAGTTCACACCAACCTGTACTATGGAAATGAAGTCTCAATAACACTCGGTAATTGTTCCTCCACTGTCATTTAAAATTTAAAAAGAAAGAAAAGAAAAAAAAGAAGGTATCTGAACAGGAACTTGTTTATCACAGGAGCTATTCAAATGTGTTTGCCGCGCAGTTGCACGGGTACTCTATCCATCACAATAATCATCTTTTCAAGGCTCAACTCAATGACCCCCCGCGCAGGTTTGAATGTTTATTTCTTATCGATTGTCGGCTCATCGGATGGAAAAAGACAAACGTCTGGGAGACGGTGAGAGAGGAGAGACGTTTGGATGGCTTACGTCACAGGGGTGCCCAAGTCCGGTCCTCCAGAGCCCCGATCCGACCTGTCTTAAATGCTTCCCACCTCCAAAGACACCTTATTCAAACATTCATCTTATCAGCCAGCTTTGCAGAAGCCTGATAACGATCCCGATTATTTGATTTCGGTGTCTTGGAAGCGGGAGATATCTAAAATAGGCTGGATTCGTGGCTCTCGAGGACCGGACTTGGGTTTCACCCACAGATGGGTGTTTGAATCCAAAACCTGATCTTTTTCTCTGCTTCTAGGACAGGGGTCGGCAACCCAAAATGTTGAAAGAGCCATAAAGAAAAAAAAAATAAAAAAATATGTCTGAAGCCGCAAAATAACTATAAAACTTACAATGAAGGAAACACATGCTGAATGTATGTAGGAGACTGGACTGTCTCAGAATTGTTTATGTTATTCATTCCTTTTTGTGTGTTCACAAATGCCCCCATAGAATTTATTTTGTAATTTCCTCGCTTGATTTTTTTGTTTTGGTGCATTATTTTTGCTTTTCTTAGTGTCATTGAAGTGATCATTAATTTCCGTTTTTCGGAGGCTGTCTTGAACGCCTCTCGGGTCGAAGGAGAAGAGAGAAGGCACGGAGTCGGATGCAGACGTGTCTGTCTTTGTCGAGACTGTTAAAAGCATAAATAACACCACAGCTCTCCTTTTTCGGAACTGCAACACGTATCTAGATCTATTTGAGCTATATTAGCCTACTATCAAAATCTTTTTCCCACTTTCAAACATTTTTTTATAAAGCTCCAGGGAGCCACTAGATGTCGCTAAAGAGACGCATGCGGCTCTGGAGCCGCGTGTTGCCGACCCCCGTTCTAGGATATGGACAAATGTCAATCTCAATGTGCTACCACGTCGATTTAATCCCCCTTCAGAATCAGCGGTGCTGGACCATGTAACTTCGACTTCGCACTGAGACTGCTCAACTTTGAATTGCAGGGCCAACGAGCCGGCCTACATGATCGTCAAGATTATTCTATCCTCTGATTGGTCGGCAAAACGCGCGGATAGCGATTTGCACAGGTACCAAAACCAACTGCACAGTACCATCAGGAGCCTGCCCAAAATTGCGTAATCGCCGTCTTCTTCCCGATCGCGAGATTTCAGAGTTTGACAGCGCGTTGTATTAATTTCTGGTAGTCGTTTGGACACACGCGATTGTTGCCCGCATTTGCTCGACAATGAAAGAGTCAAGCCCGATTACAATGTGCGCATCTCAGAGGGCGACGTGCGCTGTCGAGCACACTTCAGCTCACTTTAACTTTGTCTTTTGTGCTCAGAGAAAGAGACAGTCCGCCTTGCTGAGGGCTTCACTCAGACTCGCCGTCCACAGCACGCAGGGACGGCCCCGAAAAGTCCGCCGATGCGGCCACGTGGCAACCTCCGACCTGCGGGGGTTGGAGTCACTGGGTTTGGTTTTTTCCGCCATCAGGCCAGCGGCGGCACAGCTGTAGCAGCGGTAGGTGGGAGGCGGGGGGGGGGGGGGCTGCGTGGTGTCCCCCCAGCTCCAATTAAGTCCCAGCCGGTCCAGCGCGGCTGCCACCCTTCGGGGGAGAGCGGTCGCCTGACGCTGATGTGGCGCTACAGCTGCTGTAGGGGAGGGCAGCGGGAGGTGCTACCTTTGAGGCAATGCCAATATGTGACTGCACCCCTGTCAACCTTGCCTTCATTTCACGCTGCCATGGCAACGGATTCGGGTCTCGAGGCGTGCTTGGTGAAAGAAAAAAAAAAAAAACACGTGGGTCACGTTTGCTCTCTTGTCTCGATTTTTCTGTGCACAGAGGCCAGGATGCAACTTGGTTGCAACTTCATGCTCAAAAGGAGGCTTAGGAGTCTACTTAAGACGCTACGGTTGAAACTATTGACGTTGCGCAACAATGTCAAATAATACCTTCCGTTTCTGGTCCCTGTTAAACACGAAAAACGAGGGATTACTGTATGTCAATGCTGAGCACTTGACAGTCGATTTCCCAAAAGGCTCAAATTAGGATGCAGTTGCCCAGTGACAAAAGCAAAAGGATCCTTGAGTGTCATTTGGCAAAGTCAAACAAATAGACCTTGTTTCTTGCCACAGCTGGATAAAGAGGAAGAAAAAAAAAAGTCACCCCCCCCCCCCCACAAGTCATTTATTTAATTGCCCATCAGTCCAAAAAGTGAGCCGAGGACGGAACGAGGAGGACGCTATCGGCTCCCCCTCACGCAAACGTGACAAATTAACATTGGGAACTCGGAGCCTCTTGAATGTGGAGAAATTCCACCGAGCTGATTTACGACAGTCCCCCCCCCCCCCCCCCACACATTATCATCACCATTCCAACAGCTCCCTTGCACAGTGAACGCCGCAATTTAATTACACTCCAAATTAATGACCTCATTGAGCTCGCTCCAAAGATGACCCACTACAACAAGAAATGATCTCCCAGAAGGGAGCCATTGGAAAATCTGTCTGTCATGTGCAGCTTTTTTTTGGGGGGGAGGCATATACTATCGCATTGAATTGACAAATATTAAAAACACCAATACCTATTTCATATTGGTGAGACTTCGTTTTTTTTTTTTTTTTTTTGAAACCCAGACACCGCTGCTACTCGAAGCGAAAACATGACTCCACTGTGCCCCACTCGTATTTGCACTGCATAATTTAATCTTGTCAGACTACAGTTTTCATACAGTTGATTTTTCCGTTCTATTTTTTAGCCTTGAGAACTCAAATATGAAGTTACATCCCAAATACATTGCATCATACCGCAGTCTGCAATATAAAACAAACACGTCGCGAGATGCTTTGTGTGGATTTACGCTTTTGCAGATTTGTTTTTTTTTTTTTTACCTTTGAACTTGTGCTCTGGGCTAGCTGCGTGTGTCCCCGCCTTCAGTCGCTATGGCAACCAGCTGACTGCCAGCTATAGCCTTAATGTTTAATGACCGTACATGAGAGCAGTATCGATCCCCTCATCAAACTGCTGGCAAGAGAGCAAATAATGACTCGATGAAAACTCATTAAAAGAGGCAAGACGTACAAGGAGGGTATCAAAACACTTTCAGACTCTCCTCCACATGCACCATCCATGCCAAGAGCTTTAGACAGAACGATTGCTGCAATGTTGTCAGACACTGGTCAGCGAGGCATCAATTGAACTACAGTGATCCCTCGCTATTTCGTGGTTCGTTTATCGCGGCTTCGGTGCATTAAAAAAAAAAAAAAAAATAAATAAATATATATATAAAAGTATATATATATATATATAAATATATATATTTTTTTTTTTAAGTCCGCAAAAAGTCTGCAAACGGTCCCCGAGAAGCTCGCAGTTGTTTTGCAGCTTCTCGCGGACATTTTGCGGACTTAAAAATAAATAAATAAATAAAAAATTAACCTGTATATGTTAATTGGTCGCTACTTCGCGGATTTTCGTTTATCGCGGGTGGTTTTGGTCCCCATTAACCGCGATAATCGAGGGATTACTGCATTCCTCAAAATGGATGTATTACTCATTACGTTACTCGGCCACAATGAGAAAAATGAAACCTTGGTGACCAAAAGTGAGCGTTGTTATTTTTACTATACTACTGATACCGCGTATCGCTAGCGAGCTGATACCGGCTTGATTTCAGGATATCGGATACTCGACAATGCTACCGAGACCAGCTACCAACACTGAAAGCAAATCAAATCTGATGACAAGACAAGTCCTCCTTGCCAGTAGTTGGCGCTACCCGGAAAAATGAACGCTGTCATCTGCCAGTTAAAGTTGCCAATTTGTATTTTAACAACACACAGGCTTGTCTTTTGGCTCCCAAAACATGACATGGAGCTCAAGTCAGCAAACAAAAAGACTACAAATGAGGGTTGAAAGCAAAAAAAAAAAAAAGTGCCATGAAATGCTAGAAAAATATTCTTGTAAGGGAGACTGCCCCAGAGGTCACAAGTTGCAGGTCTTATCCCGAGGACGCTGTGGTTTTTATCTCCTCATCCAACACTGATGTGAAGCTAAAGCCGCTACGTGCTCAGCCCGGTCCCCGAGGGATCACCTCACAAGCCCAGAAAAAACTGCACAGACTGCAGACACAGACACTTTTAAGAAAGCGGCACATCCGTTCATCCCGGTTTGGAGCTACACTTTATCCCTTTATACTGCACCCCCCGGGGCCAGACTCATTATTTAGGTTTAAAAAATAATAAATCTCCATATTAATTACGTCAACTGTGATGCATGGATTGGACAAATGGGCGTTTATATTCTTTGAATGAAATGTTTCTTTGCGTTTTTAGAAATATGTTCTCCTATCGCAGAATTCATTCATTGCTCAACAGTCCTTCTCGGATGTAGCAAAACACTGGCGGCTTAATTATCGGTACATTACTTGCAAAGAGCCCTTCAGTGTTGCTCAATGGCTCTTCAAATTAATGAGCGGGGGGGGGGGATTTGAACCAACAGCTGATTGAACTTCATAAACAGCAATCAAAAGCTCGGAAAGAGCAATCCGACTTTTCCCGGGACAAGACAAGCGCATTGATGCTTGTCCTCCCCGTTGTTTATTTAGCGCGCCGTGCGGCGGTTATAAAAAGGTGCGATGGCCGCACGAGGAGCCCTTGAAATGCCAAACATGCTCGGCTTAACAGGAGGCAAATGTCGTTTCGAAGGTCAGCGTTCCTTAAGAACGGGGGGTGGGGAGGGGGGGGGGGAGTGCGGGAAAGGTGTTAAGGTAAACACTTTTAACGCGCCTGCTGAAGGTGTCTGCAAGATCTACTCAGGTCTATTCATAGATTGTTTGCATTATTAGAGTGTTACTTTACAGCTCATTCCAATCATGATATGGTGCTACTAATTTTGCCTTGCTAAGTGGAAAGCACAAAGCCAAGCAATACAAAAAGTCCAGATCAGAGATTAAAAGCCTAAAGAAGTCATGGTCCACTCCAATGTATTGCTGGCTAGCTAGCTAGATAGCTATCTGGCCAGCTATCTAGCTAGCTAGATAGATAGCTAGCTAGCTAGATAGATGGCTAGATAGATATATTTTTTGTTTTGTTTGAAACAATTATACTATTACAATTATACAAACCAAAAGTGATACAGCACATCTAAAAGAAAAAATGTCTATGACATTATTTATGCAGTACATACATTTGTTTAAAAAGCATCATTCGTGTTGCCGCTTTTGTGCCCCCTCTAAATGTTTTGTCGTCTTCAAATCCGCATGTTACATACCGTATTCCCACAAATAATAGCAGAAGCCTAGCCACAGTTTCATACCAAAAATAACCCCCACCCAACCTAGACACCCCCGGTCACGACTGTATTATTTGTTTTATAGCAATTCAGGCTCCCTAGCTTTAATTTCACTGCAACTTTATAGCCAGTGACAACGAACACGCGCAACCAGTCAGTGATCATCATTTGATTTGATGAAAGCGAGCATTCTGCCACTCGTCCGTTCCCTCGTCTGTACCTCCTCCTTCATTCAAAGTGTCGCCTTGATCGATCCATGGCAATTCCACTTTCCACTTAGTGACCTGGGGGGGTCACAAGAATGCTCACTTCCAAGGCACTGGGACATTGATTGCCCATCAGCACATTAAGAGCCCGGCAGTTAATTACAGACCAAAAAGGCAAGGGGCGGCAACTTTGAGGAAATGGCATGCGTCACAATTAAAGCCATTTCTTGGCCAGGGATCGGAGACTTCGTTACACAACGAGTATGAATGATTGGCAGATTGTTGGGTACATTTCCTTCTTGTTTGCTTACTGGACACATATCATGGAAAATGGACTTTTCATCAGCTTGTAAACAAATAGTTGGGTTACAACTGTAATATGTAGATTAGTGATAGACTACAGCGCGTTTAGACGTCGGTACCATTTTGGAGCCCCCCCGACTCCACCCAAAAAACTCTCACTCTCTCTTTACATACACTGTATATTTGCCAATGGGCCAACAGAACAAGAAATGCAAACTGACCTCACCTTTGTAAGCTTACAGTTACATTATTTGATTACAAATATTTTATTTAGACACCATTCATGAGGAACATATGAGAAAAAAAAATACACAAGCTCCACTGATCTGGTAACTTTACGGAGGACATTATTTGTTCAATGCGCTTTCACAACAATTCCATACCAACATTTTTCTGTTCAAATTCAGAAGAGGAAAATCTAGAAAAAGAAGTGAAAAGCCCTTTCTGAGTACAGTCAAACCTCGGTTTTTCGTCCACTCGTCTACCCGAGGAAGCGTCACTTCCTCGTGTAAGGAAGGCGGGAGGAGTCAAATGGGGCATTCAAGTGCGCTCAGTTTGTTCGAGAACCGAAATTTGTTCGTCATCCGAGGCATAAAAAATTCTAAATTTTTGGTCGAAAACCGAATTGGTCGAGCACCGAGACGTTCGAAAAACCGAGGTTTGACTGTAGGTTTATATTTTCCTGGATTTTTTGGGGGGCAGCGTAGTAGATTAGTGGTGAGTACATATGCTTATAGCTCTCAGGTTTTGATTTCAAATCTGCCACAAAATAAATGTATGATGACAATTTTTTTTTTGTCCTGAACAGAAGAAAGCACCGTTCTGATTCGGGTTCACTCACAAATGCTGTTTGTGAAATTGTGACCAAATGGCGACCATACATCTCAATAATATCACAAAACAGGACAAAAACACATAAAACGAAACATGACAAATTTGAAACACATTATTGTACAGTACGCTTCCCGTCTCACGACAGACATCCTCCAATTTCATTGCGTGCACCAAGTTTTAACCACGCCCAACGAGGCTTCTCATCAGCACTCTGACTGCTGCATCCAATTATTTTTTTTGACAGTTAAAAAAAAAAAACATCATCAGGCATCCACGGCAATCACGACGTGTCACGTTTGCCCATTTCTTCCCCCGGGTTGTCTCCCTACCAGTCCATTTTGTCGGGGCCCTCCGGCAACATAGTGTAAAACGCGGCGCCGCCTCCTTTCTTTCGATGCATCCCTAATCAAACAAACCCTGTTTACTTTGCGAACCCGGTACCATCTTGCTCCAGATAACATTGTCATTTGAAGTCACTTCAGAGAGCCAGACAGACCCCGAAGGCGGTAAGGCAGGGATCTAAGCGTCAGGTCGATTGTTCTTGTCTGAGGCTCAGCCCGAGGTCTTCTCCGAGCTTCGTCTCTTCTAATGGAAAACCATTGTCTGGCACCCAGGACATAACGCGCCGCAACGGAATACAGTTGGGCTTTTGTGGACTTACGCACCAGGCGGAATGTTCTACCACCCCCCCAATTCCCACTGAAAGCTACTTTGGATTTGTAACAGCCAAGGAAGTCGATTCTCATTAAGAGGTACAAGCAGAACAGACATGCGCATGGGTGGGGCTTTCTGACATCATGATTATGCATACAAGGGGGAGGGAGGAATAGCATAAAAGGAAAATAAAAACAGCTGCCCTTTTTTTTAACACTCTTAATGAGACTAAACCTCGAAGAGTGTCACAACGATGCAACAGTAAGGCACTTATTTATTGATGGTAAGTGGACTGCGCGGAGGTTAATTAGCACACGGCGAGTGCGTGATGTCACTTAGCTTTGCATATAGAGCATCTTTTATTTAGTTTTCTCGGCTAATAAGTGGCAGGTACTGTCTAATTGTAGGAGGGAGATGACACGCCCCCCCCTCAGTCTTCTTGGAAAAGAGTGAGTTCGCAGTCAGTTCAGAGCACTCCTGCGCCTGCGGAACATGCGTACATACAAGCGGCCGTGGAAATCGGAGGGAAAATTTTCTCAGACAGATCTCTAGAGAATGAGGAATCCCATTTCGCTCACGGGTTTACTCTTATTTTTTCTTTTTTTTTTTTAAACTACCTCGCCATCCTTTTATTGCATCTCAACTTCCCTTGCAGGAGTCACCTTTGAACATGTTGGTCCAACACAGTTGCCAACGGGGAGATATATCTTTGGGATCCTTTGTGAGTCTTTTGGGGGTTTCATTTTCTTTGTGCTGTTTGTCACATCTGTGGGGGGGGGGAGAATATGAGCCATCATAAAATATAAGCAACAGCTTTCAGTGTATTGTCTGCCGATAGCACAACGCCATTAATGTTGCCACTCGCGTCACTTCAAGCGAAATACGAATAATGCTAATTTCCCGTCGCCATGAAGCAATCTAACTCCAAGTTTTTATTAACATGTAACCAAATACAGTCAAACCTCGGTTTTCGAACGTCTCGGTTCTCGTCCAATTCGGTTTTCGACCAAAAATGTTGAGTTTTTTATGCCTCGCATGACGAATAAATTTCGGTTCTCGAACAAACTGAGCACACTTGAATGCACCATTTGACTCCTCCCGCCTTCCTTACGCGAGGAAATGACGCGAGGAAGTGACGCTTCCTCGTGTTGCTTTCCATTGTGAGCAGGACGAGTTCAGTAAACCTTTATTTTAACTCATTTACTCCCAAAGACGTTTTTAAACGTCTTTTCAGACTTGGTCCAGAAATGGATGGTACTGAATGAGTTAAAAAGAGCGTGGTTTCGGTTTTCGAACAATTTCGGTTTCAACCTTCTGGTTACGAACGAACGAAAAAATGAATGACTGTACAGTGAAACTCCTCTACAACGAAATCATGTTTGCAGCAAGAAATTTTTCACAACAGGGGGTTTTTCACTGTAGCAAATTTGAAACAGGAAAGTGGGAATGGCGTTAATGCATGAAGATTTTTTCACACTAGGGGGTATTTTCACCCATGTAGATTTCATTGTAGAGGAGTTTCACTGTATATCAAAAAATGATTTTCATGTGATTGGATAGCAGCGCACCAGCTTTGGCTTTCAAAAAAAAGGGATGAAAAGTCAAGTACGTTGACAAACCTTTTGTGTCAATGAGGTAACGGGTGGCCCAGTAGGTCAACCTAAGGTGGAATATAAGCAACACAGTGAGTCCATCAGTTAAAACTGATTAAAACAAAAAAAAACAACAAACAAAAACAGACAAGACATATTGCAGTTTATGGATCCATTATGTGCTTCCTTAAAAAAAGTTCATTGATATGTTACAGCGATTTATCACATAGTTTACATTTGTTGTTAAAGATGGCTAATTATTCTCAGCTTTGCGGCCTAGAAACAAACAAGATAAACAATTTACATTTGAGTTTAGAGAGCGTTTATGTGAAACTATGTTAGGCGAGAGGTTAATCTGGGTCTGGTTGTATTACCTGGTGGGCTGGCGGTCGTTTTAAACAGCTACTGCCGTCCTCGCTCTGCGGAGGTCAGCTGGGGGTCATTTAGAGTCTCTTTAAAGGACGGGGCAAAGGCAGGCTCTTTAAACGAGGGCCACGTGACCACATGGAGTAGAGCAGAAAGAGCAATACAAAAAAGGACAACAAAAACAAAAAAAAAAAAGAGAACAGAGAGAGCAATCCGCCAAGTGGGCAAGTGAACTTGGCCTGAGAGTGTGACGAGGAGACCTTCACGCTGGGGCTATGAGCCATGTCTGTCAGGGTAAACACTCACAGAGTTAACGTCTGTCTACGGAAGGTGCTGGCACAAAATTCTCAAAATCTCAGTCGCCACAAAGTCACGTTCCCAAAATCCCACCAATCTTTTGTTGTTCGTTTTGTCTCTTCTCCGTGTGCCTTTTAGTTTAAATTAAAGTTGGATTTTATCAAGACAATAACACCAGGGCTTTTTTTTTGGTTTTGTTTTTTTTTCTCCCCAAAATGTTTATTCAGCATTGACAAGAGGGAAATATTAAAGGGCTTATATAAGCTCAAAATAAAAAATCCATACAAGCTCAACAAGTCTAACTTGGTGGGGTAACATATTCACAAGCGTATGACTTTGTCAAGTTCATCATTAAGCTTTAGAACTTCTATTCTACCATCATGTCAAAATGACCCGTTTAAGCGCACCACCATTTTTTTTTTACAATAACCTAAAAATCACAAACGACAAATGCCTGTGGACAATTTTGCACATCTGTGTGTTTGATGTTCAATTCCTATTTATTAGACGTATTAAAGAGGTTTATGAACACAACTGTATCATGACAAACAGCTGACAACATCCACATTGCACGCCATGCTTTCATAAGCCCTTTAACAGCGACGTACTAGTATATTACAAAAATGAGGAAACAGCAATACAATATGTATACAGGTATGACTTTTTTTGTTGTTGTTGTTTTTTGGAGGTTTTTTTTGTTTTTTGGAAAACTCATATCTTACAAGGGACACATTTCCACTTACTCCTCAAAAAAAAAAAAAAAGGATATCTACAATACCGCACGTCCTACTACTAACCCTTACATCTTTAGCAACGAACCAAGATTTCCTTGAAGTATATCGAGGGAGATACATCGAGTTGCACTCGCCGGCTCCGGCGATAGCTCACCGCGACGACTACAAAAGTGAAATTAGCTTGATACAATAGTCTTCGTCCCAGTAGCATAACGGAGAGAAACTCAAAACATATTGATTCATAATGTTAATTTCTGGCAAGATGGAAGGACACATCCTGAATTGTATTTCCCAGCAGGAGTAAGGTTGTTTTCATAAGGACAGCGTGAGGCCCACATTGAAAAAAAAATAAAAAATTCAAGAATAGAGATGTATTTTGGAGTCACCGAGTACATTACATACAGTAGTGTGAATTTATGGAGAAATGTGATGAGAAAAAAAGGTGAGAAAAGTGCACTGTGTTGGATTTTTTTTTTTTTTTTTTTTACAAGACAATGCTATTACATTACAGGAATAAAATCACAATATTCGGGGGGGGAAAGTAGCTTGTTTTGAACTTTCATTCAGACAAACATGTTCACATAAATGGCAAACAAAAGTGGACCGAGCACAGAACCCTGTGGTACACCCCTGTGAACAGATTAAATGTCGGAGCGTACACCATCTTATCGAATGAACTGCGCCCGGCTTCCAAGATAATGGAATGCTACTCAACTTTTGATGTCCCCCCCCCCCCACCATGTGTGGTGACGCCATTTTTTTGTAAAGCTGAGATTTACGGTATTTGTTTATGGACGAGACATGTGGCGAAAATCATCAGGCAGTTACGCTTCATGCTCCGTGTGAGAACTACGTTTTAGTTTTTGCCCCACATATTCACAATTCATGGATTCCCTTATTTGCAGATTTTTAGGGGGTAACCTGTCCTCTGTTATTTGGGTAGAAATGTCATCTATTCCCTGTGTTTTTATGCTCTGGCTAAAGCCTATTCTAATATAAACATATTGCTTTTTGAGCCTTCTAGTGGCATCTTAATGCCTACGAACTATGTTGAAGCAAGCTGAGGAGCTTCATTACAAGGACTTTGCCACCCATGTTGTGACTTTGACATAAACGTTTTTGCGGGGGCTTCACTTCAGGGCTTGGGATACCGTCTTATGTTATGACAACTTTTTTCTTTATGTCCTCACTGTCATTATGATATTACAATTTTATTTCACTGTGAGGCAGTGGGGCTTCCTTTTTTAGAACCAGATTTCACTCAGTCTTTCTAGAGATTTTTTTTTTTTTTAAAGCTCACATTTTAGCATTGCTAAAAAAATGTGGGGATGTCCATTAAAAAAAAAAAAAAAAAAAAAATCCATTACTTGGGTTGGAACTGCCACGAGGACTCCGGCCCGGGCCGTGACACAGTTCAGTATCTGGAGTACGGCTGCTCTCTGTACGCTCCCTTGGTCGTCCTCGCCGACTGCGCCTTGCCGCGACTATTTGCCCACTCTTCTTGACCTGATTAAACAGGATTGCAAAGTGACTGAAACACCCGCACATCAAAAACCTTTCACATTTCCGGAGCGTCGGGCTACTGACTCGACTCATACCTTGGCAGGACTCCTCTCAGATAATTGAACGAGATGATCAAAGGTCTACTTGAAAAGGGCCCGTTTAGAGGTTCCAAGCAGGTCACAATTACCAAGAGCCCAGATCAGCCGCGGGTACTTTCCGTGCGAAAGTGGCGCTATCGATGGCACCTTTTGTCTGATCTGAAGCCAGTACCGAGACTTCCCTGGAGCTCAGACTCACAAAGGCTTGTGTATTTTTTTTTTTTTTTTTTACCCGCCCTCTGCGTACAAGCTGCTGGCAGCACACAGCCGATACCCCTTAATTAAACCTGTCACCCTTTCAGTGGGTGTCACTTTGAAGAAATACACCAATTTAACCTTGTGTTTCGAAACCAAGGATAGGCCCCCGCTTGGACGCCGTTATCAGCTTCCTTTGAGCTGTCGCCCTTTGGGTGACCCATGCCGAGGGAATACAGTAAAACACTTGGCAGGTTTATTTTATGTGGCGCCACTCAAAATACTAATGAGCTAAACGAGCGGGATTCTTTTGCTTACTGCTGAGAAAAGTTGGAAAGTGTTTGCCAATCGCTCCGACTAAAAATACCGCATACAAAATACCCCAAACTTTATTTATTTTTTTTAATCACAATGTCAAATAGTCATCAAAAGTGGAAGTGAATCAAGCCGCTAACAATGGAGTGAAAAAAAAATCTCAACATTGTGATGAATGGTCGCATTATGGAAAAAAAGTAACCAAAGTCATGCAGTAATGCTACTGAAGTTATAAATTAAATAATCAACTAATCCAATATTATGGCTTAATAGTATAGGAAAGAGAACACTAACGATACCAGTCACAATTTTTGCAGATGGGTAATATCATATATGGAGAAATCCAATCGGCTAGTGTCGAAATTTTATGACAGTGAATCAGAAGATAAGTGGGACTTCAAATTTTCGGACAAAAAGGCAATTTGTCGAACAAAAATATCAGCAAGTGTTGCCGTTTCCAAGAATAAGACTAACTAATATAGTCAAACCTCGGTTTTCAAGCGTCTCGGTTCTCGACCAAAAATTTAGAGTTTTTTATGCCTCGGATGACGAACAAATTTCGGTTCTTGAACAAACTGAGCGCACTTGAATGCACCATTTGACTCCTCTCGCCTTCCTTACACGAGGAAGTGACGCTTCCTCGTGTTGCTTTCCATTGTGAGCAGACGGGTTCAATTAACATTTTTATTTTAAAAAGAGCGTGGTTTCGGTTTTCGAACTATTTCGGTTTTTGAACAGCCTTCTGGAACGGATTATGGACGAAAACCGAGGTTTGACTGTATTAGAATAAAATCACAATGTTGTACAGTAGTTGGAAGGCTACAAGGAACAAAGTCACAAGGTCGTAAAGCAAAATGGTGCTCCTATGGAAAACAAGCAAGCAAAATGCAACAGAATGGACGAGTAAATGAGCTGTCAAGCCTGAAAGTCGCTGGGGGACATCAGTGTGAGAAAGCAGACAAGATGCAATTTTTTTTTAACTCACCGTACAGCTCATATGATTCACCGCCTTGTCCATATTCATAGTAGTCCTCTGAGCTGTAAGCAGACAAAAGAAGAAAAAAAAAAAACCCATTGAGTTTTGTTCAATTGATTCTTGTCAACATTTACACAATCTCCACTTCACAACCAACAGGCAAACACTGACAACATGTACACAGGATGAGAAATGCATCTTCGCTCTGAATCGTGCAGCTTTAGAACGCTCGTTGTCAGCCATGAGTGTGTGCATGTCACGGACAGAGAGATAGAAGAGCAAAGTGTGTGTGCGTGTGTGTGTCTGACTTGACAACCTGAATGTGGACATGTTCTTCATGCAGGCATGGCCACTTTAGAGCGCCTTGTTGTTTTATACATGTCTGCTGAGCATCCGTTAGCGAACTTTATTCACCGCTTAAGGTTCCTCGTTTTGTTTTATGCCGTTGGTTTTTGTATTCTTTAATTATAGTCAAACCTCGGTTTTCGTCCATAATCCGTTCCAGAAGGCTGTTCGAAAACATACATTGTTCGAAAACCGAAACCATGATTCCCATTGGAATCAATGTAAAAAATTTAATCCGTTTCAGGTCAAGAAACGTTCTTTTTAAAATAAAAATGTTTTTTGAACACGTCTGCTCACAATGGAAAGCAACACGAGGAAGCGTCACTTCCTCGTGTAAGGAAGGCGAGAGGAGTCAAATGGTGCATTCAAGTGCGCTCAGTTTGTTCGAAACCGAATTGGACGAGAACCGAGATGTTCGAAAACCGAGGTTTGACTGTACTGCTGATCGCATATCATGCCTCTCTGACTTTCCTGGAATTAGTGTAAATGTCCAACAACAACAACAAAAGTGCATCATAAAAGCAGAATTTTTCCGGTGCTATTTATTTGTGATTCTGCGAGAATGGGTCTGCCACCATATTTCCACGCAACCGAGCATGGAGATCGACGAGAGGTGGCATCCTTAATGAAAAACAAAAAGACGGGGCAAGTCAGTTCCGCGGCAAATTCGCACTCGAGACACTGACAGAACAATCGGTTCAGTCGCGGTGGAGGCAATTCATCATAAGGCTGCCGCAAAGTCGACACCCGGCCATCACACCTGGGCCCTCGTTGCCTGTCTGTATGTCTATCTGTCTGTCTGTCACATGGGGCCTGGAAGTGACAACGGGCGTCTCGCTACCTCGCAGATTAGAGGGCAGAAAGCACCTGAAACCTCAGCGTCACGCAAAACCCGCTCTGGGCGCGGAGGTGACAGATTGGAAGTAACGAATAACGGTTTATTTTAAACATAGCGTGACAGCAGCGGAGGCGCTTCGGCAGCAGCGGTTGCTAAAAGGCAACAAGATTGCTCCTATTTTGTGTGTGTGTGTGTTTTTTTTTTCTGATGACGTGGCCAGTTTGATGCAGAACATTTCAATGAAGCGACAAAGAGGCGTGAAAGTATTTTGAAAAATCGCTAGTTTTTTTTAATTTAATGGAAAATCGTCTAAAGCGGACTAAAATCATTGCAGATGATTGCAATTTAAATTCAAGTCAACAGCCCTAAGAACCACACTTAACAGCCAGTGACATCAATGTTTTATTGTGTTTTTTCTTTTCTTTTCTACAAGACATCGAGGTCAATCGAGGACAGCGGGAGGAATCATCTTAAGAGCACTTTGGTGGCTCAGTGGCACGAGACTCGCTCCGTACGGAGGCTTGTGACTTAAGCGTGGCCGAGCATAAATTTGACCGTGCTAATAATGCGACGACAAGCGACGCAGTTTAGACAATGTGTTGGGGCGGCTTTCTGCCAAAAAGTCAGGCCAACTGCAATGTGGGGTGGGGGTTGGGGAGGGGGGAAGGGGGGGATGTGTGGCTTCCAATCAGCCCGTGGCATGTGTGCCAATGTGAATCTTGCACATTGATGTCAAGTCACTGGAAGATCGGTGGCACCACTCATTGACTGAGGGAGTTTTGAGAAGGTCAAATAAGCAACTATGAGAGTAACTTATTTTATTAAAAAAAAAAATGAAAAAGAATCATGATAATCTAATTCAAGAGAATCGTTTTCACAAAATACAAACAGAGCTAGAGGACACATTTGGTATAATGATAGGCTTTCCCGTTTTGCGACTGTATAAAAAAAAAAAAAAAAAACATTCTAGCTAGTGCGAACACCAATCCAGGATGTAGCCTGTCATCTTTTTGATTTTGATTTATTTTAAGCATCTTTCCTCGTCAGTTGAGCTCGGAACTGCCACTGCTGCACTTCCCGCCTCTTCTCAGTCACACAAGAGCAGCTGACAGCAGGAAGCCAAAAATGCACTTCAATGTCACGATTCACCTACATGATCCATTTCAACCTGACAAACATAATGACGCTTGATTTTGATCGGCAATGCTAGAGAGGTGTTAACTAGCCATAATTTAAAGACAACGGTGTTTCTTTAAGTGCGGTTCTTGCATCACTCATATCATTGCTCGGGCGAAGACCATCAAAGAAATCACTTCTTGTATTATGAGCCTACCAAAGACATTTTTGGCATCTGATCACACCCTAAAAACTCATCGACGCACACATACTCCATGTATGAAAGCAATTAAAACTAACACTGATAAAAGATCAAATGAAACATTTTCAAAACAAACAAAAAGTTAACAAACCTGTTCTAAAAACGAATTAAAACAAAAAAAAAAAAAAAAAAACGAGTCAAAACAAAATAGTCAAACCTCGGTTTTCGTCCATAATGCGTTCCAGAGGCTGTTCGAAAACCGAAACCACGCTCTTTTTAAAATAAAAATGTTTACTGAACACGTTTGCTCACAATGGAAAGCAACATGAGGAAGCGTCACTTCCTCGCGTAAGGAAGGCGAGAGGAGTCAAATGGTGCATTCAAGTGCGCTCAGTTTGTTCGAGAACCGAAATTGACTGTACAGTCAAACCTCGGTTTTCGAAGGTCTCTGTTCTCGACCAAATCGGTTTTTCGACCAAAAATGTAGAGTTTTTTATGCCTCGGATGACAAACAAATTTCGGTTCTCGAACAAACTGAGCGCGCTTGAATGCACCATTTGACTCCTCTCGACTTCCTTACACGAGGAAGTGACGCTTCCTCATGTTGCTTTCCATTGTGAGCAAACGTGTTCAGTCAACATTTTTATTTTAAAAAGAGCGTGGTTTCGGTTTTCGAACAATTTCGGTTTTCGAACAGCCTTCTGGAACGGATTATGGACGAAAACCAAGGTTTGACTGTAAATGGTAACTATGGCGAAAAATAGCAAACTATTCTAACCCTGGTTAAGACACGATCAGAACTGGAAAAACAACCTCTGTGACCATCGATGATTCATTTTGTCTGTCATGCGGCACGTGGATCTAACATGCGATCTGGCGCTGCCACAGGTGTAAATAAGTTTTGCCGTTCTAAATTAGGTCATATTTTGATTCGATATTCATTCGGAGAAGGCCACCGCTGCTTTGTGTCACCTCACATACATCTGTCCGGGCCAGGAGACACAAAGACAACAGCAGCAGCAAGAGCATGTGGCTTTCATTGGGAAGCCGATTCCAGGCTTACTTTCCCTCAGGTTAAAAAAAAAAAAAAAAAGCTTGCAGTGCATCTGTCATTTCTGTAAATGCCTCATCCTGAGCCCTGATGTTGTTGTTAGGGCGAAACAGATGGGAGTGTTAAAATTGAATGATGTAGTACACGTCCCGGGTGGACCGTGTTTTCTTATGCCGCCATTACTCTTGCCGTCCGTGGTGATGAATCTGAGGAGACCTCAGAGGACATTAAAGGAGGCTGCAGGGGGTACGAGGTAGAGGATTGAATCGTTTAAATGATGCAAGGCAGCCACCAGGGGGCGGATTTTGCAGCTACCGCGCCACCACGTTCCATTCTCCAGGTGCGCCATAATAGATCTCCATCGCACTTTCGGTACAGTACAATGTTCTGTGCAAGATGGTGACAATCAGATTTGTGCACCTACAACTCAGAGGTCTTCCGCGTTAAAAAAACAAATCAACGCTAGTTGTAAAACCGTGTCCAGATGGGAGACATTTAAAAGTTTTGTCACCACTTGTGTAGTTTTACAATGCGAATGTTTCTCCTCTAGTCAGGTGATCCACTCTTGGGTGTTTGTGCAGCGTACCTTTACACATTTGTCCACTTCAACCCTGGCAAATTGGCCCCAAAAGCAGCAGCCGGAGAGCAATGTTGTGCAAAAAGCCAGCGGAGCGGCGAGGGCGTCGGACAATAAAACACAATATGGGCGCTGTTTTTTTGTTCCCAGCACAAAAATGTTAGTGCAGCATTTTAGTGGTGAAAGGTTTGGGGTTTTTTTTTTTAACTTTGCATCAGCCCCTCTTTTTCATTGGCAACTTTAAAACAGGGGAGGAAAAAAAAAAAAATGGCAGTCATTTTTCCTCCTCCAAAAGCCCTTTTTTTTTTTTTTTTTAACAGGACCACATTTCCTCTGGTGACACACTTCTCTGATGCTCTTTTTGCAATCACGCCTTTCATTCTCGTCTGGCACCGGCTTGCAAAGGAAAAATGCTGAGTGCAAATGCCCCACACAGACCCTTCTGATTGCGGCAGCCCGGTGGTGATTTTTTTTTTTTTTTTGCAGACAACAATACAAAAGAAAAGAAAACATCTGAGGCAAAAGCAGCACCATCTCCTGTTCCCAGTTTAGTTGTGAAATGAAGCTCACACACAGTCAAATGGCAACATCTTCTTGATGGATACGCTGATTGCCCAATAGTACAGCTGATTACAAAACTAACACTCAAGCTGACCCCGCCTCCCATCTAATCATTTTAAGAAGGCGTCCTTTTTATGAGAAATACAGTCACTCATTCATTCGACTTCCGTTTAAAAAATGTAACAGCATTAAACGTCCAAGATGCTTCTTTGAGCAGAGGTGTATTTTTTTTTGAACGCCCCCCCCCCCGCCCCAGCCACAGCCCCTCCCCCTCTCTATCTCAGATGCGGTCAAATTCCCGCTGCAGCACCTGTCACTCCTCTTGATGAGCTGTCAACTTTGAAGCAACATCAAGGCACATAGCAGCGCTGCAGGTGTCGGAGTCTGACAGCTAGCGCAGCCAATTGGCTAAATTTATAGAAAGAAGGTGGAGGGGGAGGGAAAAAAAAAAAAGACTAAACCGCTCTGTCAAAGGGGGCTGGCAAATATAGCAAAGAGCACCGAAGAATAATAAACGCATGGAGTTCGTGTTTTGGAGTAAGGTGTCCTTTCCTTTGTCACGTCTTGCTTGGGAATGTTGTAAAAAGTCTTCACAAGGTGAGGTCATTTCCATGTTTTAAAAAAAATGTTTTTGAAAAACGAATATTACTGTCAAAGTGTATTCATATGCGCCATCCTTTTTGCAAACAGAATTTCAGAACGGTCACTCAGTTGGTTGTTAGCTTAGCCGCGTGCATCATTGCGGCTAATAAGAGAATAGTGCCATGTCACATTGTTTTTCTTTTTTTTTTTTTCCCCTCATCAATTTGAGTTCAATTGGTTTACGTTGCAGTGGTAAAAGAAAAAAAAAACCGGATTCTATATGGATGCAAATGCCTTTGAGATCTGTTAATGCCAAGAATGGCGGTTTGTGTGCCTACGCGGTTCTCTTGTCGACGTGTTAAAATTGACACTTGCTACAAAAAGCTGCCATTTAAAACACCGTCACACATCTATCTGTGCACCGGCGGGCCCTTGGGATCCATCACGATCCAAAGCAAAAGTAAAAGGGAGGGTGTGCGCTGTTAAAAAAAAACCAAACAAACAAACAAAAAATAAATAAAATGGCGTCTCTCAAGTGTGACGCACCAAATAACACTTGAGTCGCGGCCAAGCTGCGAGTATAATCGCTAGTCCGTGACCTCAAGTGTCCGGCCAGGTGCCATCCATCCATTTTTATTTATTTATTTCCAAATAGAAAGATCCACCCTTGTATTTGCGGATAAATGTAAAGAGTTTGCTCGAGCGGCCATCTTGACCTTAGCGTTGGAGTGGTACTTAAGCAGGTTTGTGATCTCCCCTGAGCTAAGCACTCTGAAGCCAAGAGAGCTCGTGCGTTTTACCAACTTGTTAGGAGGAAGCTGTGATGTCCTAAGGATGACTGTCACCGCCGCTGTGTCGCACCCCCAGGCCTTGCTTGATTGTGTGAATATCACTAAAATGTCTTCCGGATGTGTAAAAATAGCTTTTTATCTCAGCTCATACGTGCTAAGTTGTAAAAGTAGCATTGTGCTAACCACGCGGTCACCAAGCAGCTCAGCTTTGCTCGGCCGGGCGGACAGATTTTAATCAGGAAGAGGAAACGCAGGGCAAGACTGCGGCAAAATGGATCTTTGAAAATAACAACGGCAATCAGTCCTAACCGACAAAAAGGAGTGGTCACTCATATGGCCGGCCAGGTACAGTGAAACTCCTCTACAACGAAATCATGTTTGCAGAAAAAAATATTTTTGCAGAGAAATTTTTCACAACAGGGGACTTTTCACTGTAGCAAATTTTATCTCAGAGAAAAAGATTTCGTACAATGGAACAGTGGGACTTTTTTGTCGTAGGGGGATCTGAAAAGTGGGAATGGCTTTCATGCATAAAAATGTTTTCACACTAGGGGGTATTTTCGCCCATGTAGATTTCGTTGTAGAGGAGTTTCACTCTACTAGAAATGAGCAGTTTTTGCAAATTGAAAAGTCGAGCCCAGGTCGCTTGTGTATTTAAAAGGAAGCGATATTGAATCTGTGAATCTGCTCCAAAATGTATGTCAAAGCAAAAATCACACCCTACTGCTGAATCAAATGCACATTATGTGGGAGAAATCTAACACCCATTAAGGCACTGTAAAACTGCATTTACGCATGCGGCATTAAAAAAAAAAAAAAAAGGGGCCCGGTGCAAATAAATCCCCCTAAATAAAGATAGGACTCAATCCGTCCTCCCACCGACTCCACTAAAACACACACAATTATTTTGTTGTCTGGTGGTAAGCATCTCTAAGTTACACACCTCGATATGTTGAAAAAAGAGAGGGTGTGGGGGAGGGGGTGTCACACGATCACACTATGATCTATCCTCCACCCCAACAAGATAAAACCCCAGGTGACATCAAGTTCATCCCGACACAGCCATAAAGGAAAGCATCGACCAGCTTGCTCACGAAGGAGAAATACGGCTGCTTCCTCACCCCTCAAGCTGCTGCCGATACAATCCAATTGTGGACATTCTAAGTGGGCCAACGGTCATTATTTCTGTAAAAAAAATGGCGCTGACAGACATGCATTGTTGCGCACTGTTAAAAATACTGCAGGACACAAAGCAAAAGCTTTTTGACCTAGCGCGGCATGGGAAGAGCGATCGCTCCCTGGACACAAAGAAATCAATATTCTGCATTTATGTGGAGGGCCCTTTTGTTAAATGGACAAAAATCCCCTTATGAGCGTTTACAATGAAAGCAGTTGCCACAAATTACTAAAAAAAAAAAAAAATACTGTGTAACTCATCTTAAAAGCTTACTGTTTAAATGGAATTTAACGATCACCTTTACAAAAAAAATGCCAAAGTCAAGCTGGGAAACAAAAAACCTCATTAACACCGAGATCATCGGAGCGTGACGCTCAACAATTGGATTGTAAATCAAGTTCAACATTGGCGGATATTTGCAAAAATTCAAACATAACTGGTTAATTGACTCTCTGATGAGCTTGGCTTGTAGACGACGAAACTGCTCCGCGAGTGAAGGGACGATGGGAATAAACAAAACTTACTTCTGCCCTTGGTTAGTGTAGTTGTTGTCGTAGGACTCGTATCCTTGGTCATCATACGCCGTTCCGTAGCCGTCGTCGTAGTCCTGAAACAGAAAATTCCGACAATGACGCGAAAAATCCGAAAGAGTTTCCGGCGGTGGTCCCTAACCTTTTTTTGTGTGCGTGTCACGGAACAGTTGAATGGAGAACAAAATGAATCAACACATTACGAAACGTACCAATCAGGAATAATAAAGTACGCTTGATAACGTAAACATTAAAATAGTGAAGTTATGATCCCACCTACGGCGCTAGCGTCATTGCTAATTGCGAATGGGGACTGATCAAAAGACGACACGACTGATTGCCGCTTTCATCCGGTGGCTAGCGGCTCGTCATTAGCGACTAAACTGCTAATGTTTGTGTGGGTAGGCTGTTGCAAACTCTGCTCGCATTTTTCATGCTTTCCACTCGGGTGCTACGCGATCAATTGACTCAACAGGCTTCTTGTTTTGCTTCGTTTTTTTTTTTTTTGGGACGAGATACCACGCACAACAGCTTCCTCCTCCACATCGCTCCGGAGAGGTCGCTAGCGGAAGAACTTCTCTTGTCAAGATTGTTCTATCCCCGAAAGTCACGGCTGCCCATCGGCGGTACGTTTCGCTGTTAATGTTTGGACAATTTGCTACGCTTGCTTTTTTTGTGCAATGCTCCTCCTTTCATTTATCGGCGAATTCTGTTTATTTCAACTTACGAACTAACGTTAGAAGCAAGACTCCGACTGGCTAGAGTTGCGCACATTTCCTCCACGTCTGGTGGAGTAATTTCGACCGAAAGGCTTAAAAATGACGTCGAAACAGACCAATCTGCTTCCTAGACTCGGGCCACGAGAGCAGCGCCTGCATTCGCTTTGTATCAAATGAGTGACAGCGGGATGGAAGGACGCGTGCGGCGGTCACGTCTCATCACCGCCTCAGAGCCCGAGCCTTGAACATCTGTTTGGACCGTGGCAATGTACCCCCCACCCCCGTCCGCCGCTTCGCGTGGCACACGCGCACCCCCTCCGCCGAGAGAAACATCAAAGCCAACCCTCTGCCCCGCCCGTCCTAATTCGGAATAAACGGGACTTACGTTGCACAAAAGGTTTCGACCCCTAGCGACGTGCTTCCTCCCCCCACTGCGCATTTCTCAGCTAATTCCATCGCCGTCTCATTTGCATGCATGAAATTAATGTCTGGAAGATTTAGCCCCACAAGAAATGCTCATCACATCCACTTTATTATGAAGGTACTAATGCCTGATTACTTTTTTTTTTTTTTTTTCAAAATATCAGAGTTCAAATGGAGTTTTATATCGTTTAGTCTCCTGGAAAAAAAAAAAGTGTGAGGTATTGTATGACCGAGATGTACAAAGTTCTTCAATCTGTGTTCAGATTATTGGAATGAGAGATTTATTCAAATCTGGGGCACCACGGGTGGGCATAAACTCAATTTGGGTATCAAGTGATGAAGTTTTCTTCAGTCATAGTCCCTCCCCAATTTGCATTCATTATTTCTTTATTTTAAATCAACTGATTGGATATTGATCCGTCCTGGGTGGAACCCAACTCTCACTAAAGCCAGCTGGGATATGAACTTACATCCCAGCTTCCTGTCAAAAGGCGATAAGGCAAAGAGATGAGCATAAATGGCCCCCCAGGCCATTGTTCGGAAGCCCCCCCCCCCCCCCCGATACGGAGTTGATTCACCCAACATGCATGTTTGTGTATAATTTGCTACAGTGAAACTCCTCTACAACGAAATAATGTTTGCAGCAAGACATTTTTCACAACAGGGGACTTTTCACTGTAGCAAATTTGATCTCAGAGAAAAAGATTTCGTACAATGGAACAGTGGGACTTTTCGTCGTCGGGGGAACAGAAAAGTGGGAATGACTTTCATGCATGAAAATTTTTTCACACTAGGGGGTATTTTCGCCCATGTAGGTTTCGTTGTAGAGGAGTTTCACTGTATCGAAATTCTGGCGGGAAGGCATTTGTTCTAAAGAGTAAAATGTTGATGATGTGACTCACCACATGCGTTTTAATTGAAATACGGCTATGACGTTAATAATCAAATTGCATTCGCAATCTTGCCCGACAAATTGCCCGACCCACTCCAGTCCTTGCTCCCTGCACAAAGTGAACAAAACACAACCTCGATATGAAATCACAATTGCATCCAGTAAGCGACGAGTGGCTTATCTCACAGAAAGCGCAGCTTTGCCTCAGTCACTCTAACAGGCAGACTGCTGAAATAAACAAGGTAAAATGTCACAAATGTCAGCTTGAGATGAAATCTTTTTAGGTTTAAAAAAAAAAAAAAAAACCCCCACTTTTTTCTTGTTTCCAAACTCTGAGCAGTGTTTATTTTTATTTTTTGTTCTAAAGTTCTACCTATTATCCAACTCTAAGTAAAAAAAAAAAAAAAAAAGTGTTGTCATAAATATTGAATAAGCAGCGACACAAAAAGTAAAACCATGTAGCACGGCGGTGAAAACACAGTCTTAGCTGTCAAATAAAATCACTTCGGTACTTGTATACAGTCAAAGGGTGCGCTGGGTAACAAAGTCAGCTGTCACGTGCGGAAAAAGCATCCCCCCCCCAAAATAAAATCTCCAGAATGAGGACAGAATAACAGCCGTCCGTTTGAATGCGGTGCACCCATGTGAAAATGGTCGCAAAAAAAACCAAAACAGAACAATACGCAGCTGCCTCGACTTCAGAGAAATATTTACATTTTCACTCGGCTCTCAAGAGGAAATATGGAGCTTTGATACAAAATTCATGTATGATCCACATACTATAGTTCTCCGTATGGCCATTTGATCATAAATTAATGAGCTTATTGTTTTTCTCATTTGAGCTTCAACCTGGTGAGAATGTCGATGCAAGAATAATAAAACCCAAGTTCGCAAACTTCCAAATGAGTTACTGCACATCTGAAAGCCAGCAAATGGGACGACTCTGTGTGTTCTCATGAGAATTGAGTTGGAAAACCCTGCACCGTTTTCATAATATATTCAAACTGGACTATTTCCCAAACAACATGTGTCACACCGTGTTTGCATATAGCTTTGTGCAGATTTCCAAGTTCCACCACTCAAATATGTCCGTTTTTCTACTAATTGCCGTGCTAACGGCCACAAAATTCCTGAGAGAACACGCCTGACGGCGAATTGGTCTATCGTGGCTTCGTTTTACATTCCGCACTGCCAAAAAGTGGTTAAACAATGGACTTCCGTCTTTATTGTGGCTTTTAATTGCATCCCCATTGAGTTTGGTACAAGTGCTTTGAGGCGCTTTAAGGTGAAATCTGAGTGTGGACTCGACTCACTGGATTGGTTCTGGAGGATTTTAATCAAAGTATATTTCAAGTGGGTCAATGGCACAAAGCAACACTTACGACAGGGGTAGCTGCGACCTATTTCAGCGTCGCTTTCTATAAAATGTTGGTCCGCTCATAAATCTGGAAATAACGGGCACAAACTGGATAGTGAATACTCGGATGCCCACCCCTGCCACCAAACGTGTCAATATTGTTTATATTACAAAAATAAAGATGGGGCAACAGCCGGGGACAAACCACAAGCATTTTAATTTTAGTTGTTGAGATTTTTATGACGAATGAATCATCTCTTTTGACAGGCCTCAATATGGCTGAAAATTGGCCAGCGCTTGCTAGCGCAAGTATCCTGGTGGAAATGTGTAGTGGATGTAACGCAACCCTGCGAAAAACGTGAAAAAAAGTTCCTCGTATAAGCGCATGAAATTGAATGATATGTCGGCCATCTTGCTGTGAGGCAGCCATTTTGGGTGAGTTCCGTGGCTCGATGACAGACCGCCTCTAATTCCCCAAAATGGCAATACAGTCAAACCTCGGTTTTCGAACGTCTCGGTTCTCGAAAAATTCGGTTTTCTACCAAAAATGTAGTTTTTTTATGCTAAATAAATTTCGGTTCTCGAACAAACTGAGCGCACTTGAATGCATCATTTGACTCCTCTCGCCTTCCTTACACAAGGAAGTGACGCTTCCTCGGGTAGACGAGGAAGTGACGCTTCCTCGTCTTGCTTTCCATTGTGAGCAGACGTGTTCAGTAAACATTTTTATTTTAAAAAGAGTGTTTCGGTTTTCGAACAATTTCGGTTTTCGAACAGCCTTCTGGAACGGATTATGGACGAAAACCGAGGTTTGACTGTATCCGCGCATGAAATTGAATCATATGTCGGCCATCTTGTAGTGAGGCAGCCATTTTGGGTGAGTTCCGTGGCTCGATGACAGACCGCCTCTAATTCCCCAAAATGGCAGTACTGTATGAACTTTTCGAATATTTGAGAATCTAAAAAGACAAACAGTTGAATTTCTCCAAATATCAAAACGTAGCACAACCTACTCAAAGAGTTGCTACCGTACTCCTCCGCTCTTCAATTCGTGAAGTACCGAAAATGAGCTGATGTTCGAGATGCTAGTTAGCCGCGCCAGCCGCCCCAGTCCTATCATCAATTGTCGACACCTTCATTCTAGTTGTAAACATTCGTTTCAAGACGCTTGTTATATTGACATGACCATGAATGTGTACAGAGTGAGGTGTGGCGCTCGCGTAAATGTGATCATCTATTGGACACGTTACCGCTTCGAGTAACTGCTGTTCTTTAGCATTCCGCTTGTTAGTATTCCGCTCTTTCCCCCGAACTCGGCACAGTCAGTTCAAACAGTTCCCTGGATGATGCACTCCATTTGTATAACCTTGTACTGAGGAGCATATTAACCTTTAACGGTGTTATTGCCATTTATTAGACCCCCCCTTCCCCTTTACAAGCGAGAGCTTGTCGACTGATAAATCACCTTGTCGGCGGATTCTTTTCTTCGGCGTCAAACGTGTGGAAAATTGTTGGAAATAAAGACGGCGATATAAAGCCAGTGAAGCTATTGAGATATCTGATATACCCCCCCCCCCCCTTTTACTCGAAAATATCTTGGCGAGCACAATAACGCAACACGCCTGCAACACTGCTGTGCCCCCCCCCCCCAACCCAACCCCCTGAACGCTAGACAGGATTAGTGTGACAGTGTTGAGGGGGGGCGGAGGGGAGTGCCGGTGGTGGCGGTTGCGGCGGCGAGGAGGTTATTGGATGGGGCAGAGGCAGATAGCGCTCCCTAAGTGACTCTTTCATTTGTATGCCAGAGGACGGCTGAGAGGCGTGTTGTTAAAAGATAAGGGGCGGCCTCTGAGGCCACGAAAGACGAACAGAGGGCTCGCTTCTCTGTGTTACTACACCGCTATCGCTGCTGCTCCACAACAACACCGCAGCAGATAGGGCGACATCGATACGCTCCCTGCGCAAAGCTCGACTTCATTTGGGAAAAAAAAATCAACCGATTTCTTCAAACGGTAACCAGGGGTGTTAATTTACGCCCGGGCGTCTCTCCGGGCTAAGGTGATTGAAGGAAGACTTTTCTTCTTTGTACAAACGCAAATAAGATTTTTCACATTGGACTGCCGATGCTTTAATCTTCAACCGCCACCATAACAATGGATGAATAAATAAACCAAGATAAGTCTTTGTCAAAACCGACAATTACAGCTCAATTGAAAAAAAAAAAAAAAAATTACACCCTGAGAGGAGAAGTCAAAATAAACAACCGAGGTAATATACGACCCTGCGCGCCTTTTGTAACTGGAGATGGGAATGTTCAGATTCAACTCGTCACTTTCCAACTCTTGTTCAATCACCACCACTGAAAGTACCGTATTGGCCCGAATATAAGACGGCCCTGATTATAAGACGGCCCCCTCTTTTTCAAGAATCAAGTTTGAAAAAAAGACTTTTTGAACACCAATTAATTTTATACAGAAAATAATTACAGTACTTCTGAAACAAATGATTCTAACAATATATTTGAGAGAAAAAGCATCTTGAAGTTAACACCATAACTTTTCCTCACCGGTTAACCTGGCCGATCTTGGACCCACTTTTCTCCAGATTGTCGCTACGTTTCTCCATTTTCTGTGATCTCTTCTATTATTTTCTTCTCTTTTCCTTCATACCGCTATTTTTTATTTTTCTTCTTCGTGCTACCGCTATTTTTTATTTTTATTCTTCGTGCTACCGCTATTTTTTATTTTTATTCTTCGTGGCAGGGGTTCACTTGGGCCTGGGGAGTCAAGTTCAGCATTCGCTTCATGATATCTGGCGACATCGAGCGTCGTGAATGGGTATAATGTCTAGACCCTGAATATAAGACGACCCCCACTTTTTCAGTCTTATTTCAATGCAAAAAACACCGTCTTATATTCGGGCCAATACGGTACGTCAAAAATAAAGATCAGATGTTCTCATAGGCTTGACCTAAGCATTTAATTTCTCGCGTCATTAGCAACAAGCCTGCGATTGCTCGGAACATGGTGTCCAGTAGCAAGGGGCCGGTAGTTGTTGAAATTACGGTAGTTCAACACCAGCCCGTGTAGTGCTTTGTCAAGACACACATGATACATAAGACTCTCTTAGGACTTAACTGTATTCACTTTTCACATATCCGTAAGCAAAACAGATTTTGTGACAAATGACTCGGATCTCCTCTGAGATCGCTCTCTTTTTATAGTCTTGGTTTAGTCGCACCTTGAATCAAAATTCACATCCTCCTCGCGTTTCGCAGCAAGCTCGGGCCATTAATGAAAAAAAGCCCTGCAGAAATCCCCACGCGTTGAAAAGAGGAAATGGAATAGCGCTGCCTCTGCTTCACCTCCGGGCCGCGGTACATCTGAGACGGGCCACCGGCCCATCAATTACACCCATACGGCCCGCCGTTCGATTTGCACACCTACACTGGGAGGCATTTTAGATCAAAATGTGACGCCTGGCTCGCGCTGACCAGCGGATGACCTTCGTGCTGCAGCAGTGGATCGGAAAGAGAAAATGCGGAGGAGTTTCACCCATCATCCGCCCACCGACGTGTCCATCACTCGCTGCAATAATCCATCTGTATGAGCATATATTTGCCAATTCCTTGACTCGTACGTATACATGCACCCGACTCGCTCATCCATCCGTCCAATAGTCCATCCATTCAAGCAAGAAGGTGAAAAAAAAAAAAAGGAGTAAGCCTATAAATGGACAAAGGGGAACAGTTGAACAGGATGCAAATTAACACTGCTCGGCTCTCGACAGGGCTGAACATGTCCAGCGTGGCCTGGGGGGGACATGCAGGAACTACTTTTTTTTTTTTTGCCTGTGTACATGAGTGTGAATTGGTATTGGAATTGAATAAGCCACACCAAATACACATGAACGGCAAGTGTCCTGATCTTCGCATCCAAAGAGCTTCATGTCCACAACCAAGTTTCGATAACATTTTAATGTTTCTATTTATTTCTACACACTAGTAGGACAACTACATGCTACCAGTGAGGCAAAAACGGTGCACTCATTTACATCTGCGTGCTGCTATTAGATAAGTGCTCGATGTGAACGAGTAGAATTTTATAAAGCCATCGCGCCGCACTAGTGGATCGAATAGGGCGGGGGTCGGCAACACGCGGCTCCAGAGCCGCATGCGGCTCTTTAGCGACATCTAGTGGCTCCCTGGAGCTTTATAAAAAAAAATTTGAAAATGGAAAAAGATTTTGATAGTAGGCTAATATCGCTCAAATAGATCTAGATACATGTTGCAGCTCCGAAAAAGGAGAGCTGTGGTGTCGTTTTTTAAAAAAAAACGTACACTTTATTTATGCTTTTAACAGTCTCGACGGACACGTTTGCGTCCGACTCCGTGCCTTCTCTCTTCTCGTTCGACTTGAGAGGCGTTCAAAGACAGCCTCAGAAAAATGGAATTTCATGATCATTTCACTGACACTAAGAAAAGCGAAAATAATGCAACAAAACAAAAAAAAATCAAGCGAGGAAATTACAAAAGTAATTTAATTTAATTAATTAATAATAATAAGCAAAAAATTAAAATAAAAAAAATAAAAATTCCATCAGTATCATAATGGCAGACTAGGTGGGTAAAGGGGCACGTGAAAACTGTTTTGAATTCGGAACGAATGCCTAGTGTGTCTTCTCTAATAAAAAGAACAGCTGGAGCATATTTTACAAGTCCGGGAATGAATGCATGTTTAAACCGAAGGCGAAGCGGGAACATCACTTTGTCATGTCACTGATGACTACAAAAGGGGTTTGTCAGCACCTGATGGCAAACACTTGGCTTGCGACGGTGATGTATTCGGATAACACGGAGCAACTCATTCTGCGTCTAATTTGCGACGATGTGCTTAGATTTATCATCTGGCAGATGCCGAGATCCTTTTTTTTTTTTTTTTTTTTCCCTGTCCCCTACCGGATACACAGGTGCCAGTGTCGGGGGGCTGTAGTTTACAACGGTGACAATGATGGGAAACAGCTGGTGTGGGAGTCATTCCCTCGACCTCCACGCATTTGAATTGCAACCCGCTGAATAAAGCTGTCACATGTGCTTAGGCACGGGCCGCTGCGGTAATAACGCAAGTCGGCCCACCTCCACTCTTCCGTTTCTTAACGTCGGGATGTTGAGGCAGGAGCTTCTGGCCCCATCTGGCTTGACAAAGCGGCAAAAGATTTTTCCACAAATGCGCAGAAGCCATCACTTAATCTCTTGTAGATTGAGATATCGCACCCACATCTCTTTTTTGACTGCACAGGCAAAAACAAAGAATAATATATACGCTATACACCGGGGGTCGGCAACACGCGGCTCCAGAGCCGCATGCGGCTCTTTAGTGACATCTAGTGGCTCCCTGGCGCTTTATAAAAAAAATGTTTGAAAATGGAAAAAGATTTTGATAGTAGGCTAATACAAGTAGGCTAAGGCTGCGTCTGACTCCGTGCCTTCTCTCTTCTCGTTCGACTCGAGAGGCGTTCAAAGACAGCCTCCGAAAAACGGAAATTAATGATCACTAAGAAAAGCGAAAATAATGCAACAAAACAAAAAAATCAAGCGAGGAAATCACAAAATAAATTCTATGGGAGCGTTTGTGAACACACAACAAAGGAATGAATAACAAACAATTCTGAGACAGTCCAGTCTCCTACATATATACAACATGTGCTTCCTTCATTGTAAGTTTTATAGAAGGCTTTTATTTTTTTGCGGCTCCTGACATATTGGGTTTTTTTTTTGGTCCTATATGGCTCTTTCAACATTTTGGGTTGCCGACCCCTGCCGTACACCATCCATTCATCCATCTATTTCTCATAATGCTTCTCCTGTTAAGGGTGACAAGGAACTGGAGCATATCCCAGCTGACTTTGGGGAAAAAAATGGACATAACGTGGACTGGTCATGATTAAATCAGGAAAAGAGGAGACTGATCGATATATCGGCACTTACATATTCGTCATAAGTGTCCTGGACAATGGGTGGAACCGGTCGATATGCAGTTGCCGGGGGGGCTCCCCTGGCTCTTTGCACCCCCCTCCCTCTTGCGGATGCTGTGCGGCTGGGCGGGGCTCCTCTGGGCGCCGCTCCCCTTGGCATGGCCGCGTGCAAAGGGGGCACTCCTCCTCGACTCCTGACAGGGCACACAAACGCAAGCTTGGGCCGAATGCGCGGAAAACCACCGAGTCAAGGTTTTTGCAGTTAGCAGCACATGCTAAACTATTTGAGGCAGATATATATACACGTGTGCGCTGTGTCAACATCTCGCCCAAGCATTTCAGGATACCGTTCCGCTCATAGTATTGTATATCATCAATAATAATCAACTGCAATCACGCTCATGATGACGAGCTGCCTGCATTTACTGTCTGTAAGGAAGCCGCCTACAATTACAATTCGTCTCCGTTACGCCTCTGTTAATTGTAAAAGCCGTGAGATTTGGACCTGGACGGTCGTCTGACTCTTCTCGTTGAGCTGACACCAAACGCTGCAGTTTTCTATGGTATGAAGTCAAAGGTTGGCTGGGCTTGCGGTTTGTTCAAGGTGTCAACGCTTTTATTGGGTTTTATCGGCTAAATAGTCTCTAAGGGCAGTTAAATGATGTGTAGCAATAGTCCCCCCCCCCTCACACACACACACACACAAAAAGGTGGCTCTGAGGGTCATTTGCTTTCTATGGGTTTTCATTCCGTGTGCGCGGCGCATCCTGGGATTCTTAAGACGATCACGGACAGCGGCGGATGTTTACTTGAAAGGAACGAGAACCGGCTGATTCTGTGTAGGTCAAAGAGTTAGGTCGAGGGGCAAGGTTTTTCCCCGAACATTTAAAAAAAAAAAAATCCACACTCCTTGAATTCAAAGCAAAAAGAAACTAACAAATCTCAGTGTAGAAAACTGCACTCAACGTCTCTCTATACATTGGATTTGAAACCAATCGTGCATGGTAGGCACTAATCACGTCTTGAGTTAAACCCTAGCCAATTATATCTAAACTCAGAACAACATATCAACAACCTTGGTGTCCTTGGTTGACAGATTCTAACATAAGGCAAATATAAGCAAATATAAACAAATCACACACGTGTGTGTATGTGTGGGGGGGCGGGGGGGGTGTTCTTCAAAGCGCTAAAAAATAGAGAAAAAAACTTGCAATGGCCACCAGTATTTTTATTTTGTGTGATGTCTCAAAGGAAGCGAGACTCTGGAAGCTCAGAGGGATGGCGATGATGAAAGCCGGCCCCTCACTCGCAAATAAAGACTTTTATGCTCATATATTCATTGTAAAAGTCCAAGCGCTTATAAAATAAAAAAATTTAAAAAGCACCACATTTCAGAAGACACCTTGTTGTATGCCATTAGTTGATAAGCCACTTCAACGCTGCATGCATTCAAATCATCGTCTTAAATAACACACAAAAAAACAAATAATGCGATAAGATATCTTCACGGAAAACACGCCATCTTCGAATTTCCTGCCATTTAAAAATCGCTAGAAAAACACAATGGTGTCTTTCATACTGATCCCGAGTTGTTTCCATGAGAATGACTTCCTGGCCAGCAATTAGCGGAAGATGCCGTCTCAGTGGCTTCTCAACATAAAACGGATGAAAGTGCGCAGAAGATGACGTAAGTTACCTGGGAGGACCTGGCACAGGTGTCCCTCTTGCACGGGTGGCTGACTTTCCCCTTACTGCTGGCACCTTGGCATCTTCCGAGCCTCCGTTCAGGTACGTGAGCTCCTGCAGCTGGGCCTGTCTGATTTCATCGTTGTAATCCTGCACACAAACACACACACACACGCACATTTAAAAAAAAAAATATCTTGTGCGTGCACACACACACTTTCAATTAAACTGTATTCAATTACAGATTTTATCTCCAGGGCTACATCACCAGGAAGAACTAATTAATATATTTCAGAGTGCTGCTGTTGATGAGACGGTATATATCTTAAAATTAAAAAAAATTAATAAATACACACACTTCCAATTGCCTTTTCATGCAACTGTACCACTACAGCATTTAAATGTGTTTCGACACGAGTCGTGTGTGTCAAAAAAGGCACCAGTGAGCCGGGGTGGTGTTGGTCGGCTGCTTGGGTTGGGCTGCAGATAATTAATGAGATGTAAATCAGTATTGCTGAGAGCATTGCGGAGATCATCTATAATAAATGGCGGGAGAGTAAATAAACTCGGTGCGGCATGCTGCTACCGACGACGATATGGGGGTAGGACCACCCCAATGTGTATGTATGTAATAAAAAAAGGTCACTGTCCCATTGAGGACATTTTCTATGTTGAGAGTGTGTGTGTGTGTGTGTGTGTGTGTGCTGTATGTCATTTGGAAAGGGTGGTCCCCGTAAGTGATGAACAAAAAAGTGGTCCCTAGAAAACACAAAAACGCGTATGTGTGTGTGTGTGTGTGTGTGTGTGTGTGTGTGCGCTGTATGTCATTTGGAAAGGGTGGTCCCCGTAAGTGATGAACAAAAAAAGTGGTCCCCAGAAAACATAAAAACGCGTATGCGTGTGTGTGTGTGTGTGTGTGCTGTTTGTCATTTGGAAAGGGTGGTCCCCGTAAGTGATGAACAAAAAAGTGGTCCCTAGAAAACACAAAAACGTGTGTGTGTGTGTGTGTGTGTGTGTGTGTGTGTGTGTGTATGCTGTATGTCATTTGGAAAGGGTGGTCCCCGTAAGTGATGAACAAAAAAGTGGTCCCCAGAAAACACAAAAACGCGTATGTGTGTGTGTGTGTGGGGCCCATACTGGTATGAGAAACTTCTTGATCTCCTCTAAGGCGTGACCCATCCTGGCGTAAGCCTCAGCCGGCGGGGCAAACACCTCGATGAGGACGTGCAGGTCTTCGTTGAGGTGCTGGTATTTGGCCTCGCCGCTCTGGCGCAGCTCTTCTTCCTGACGAGGCGAAAACATTGGAGCTAAATGGGATGCCAGTTAGCTGTCAGCTTGCGCGATTGGCCCAGATTCCCCATGACGGGAAGAGAGTGATGCTCTACTGGAGGAGATATGTGTGTGTGTGTGGGGGGGGGGCACTAGTAAACAGGCATCCTTAAAATTATTTGGACTGCAGCCGTCAGTCACCACTGATCGGTTTTGTCCCGTCACAGATGCCACTTCCTCAAATGAGACTTTGCCACCCTTCGATATTTCAACGATATATTCAAGCTACAATGACACGCTCAAGGTTTTCCCTCGTCTGTTAAGAACGTGCGCCGCAAACGAGTTTGTTTCACGTCACTTTTACTTCCACCCCATTTTCCCCAGCTTGACACTAAAAATCCTTTAAGGGGAAGAATTACGCGAGTTTTAACCCCCCCTCACGTTTATTTTTGATGATCTGTCACCTCTGAAGTTAAAAACGCGACAATTTGAAATGGGTTTTAGCGCACACAGGGGGAAAAAAAAAAGACCTCGCTCTAAACCACGATGAGAAACCATGTATGTAAACAGCGGGCAGGCTGCGGACTACTTAGGCCCGCACAGAAGCAGGCCAGGATCATCATGATGGCGGGAAATAGGCCGGCAAAAGCCCCAAATGTCTTCCGATAACATCACATGAAGAAACAACAGGTTCAGTGTCCCACTTTTCTCCCTTTTCCACCCAAAGAGTCTTCTCCGGGGCTTTCCGATAGGCGCTGCTTCCTTTTTCCCCCTTCTCCCGCCTCAGCACCAATGCGAGCCAGTATCTGATGTCATCTAATTATAAATAACCGTCTTTTAAGAGCGCCAGTGGTATGTTAATGTGATGCTAATTTTCTCCATAAATCTGGGCTTTTTACCGAGCCGCCGGTGTCGAGTGTGAAAGCAAGAATGTGAGGAGAGACGCTGATCTGGCCCTGCTTTTTCCCTTCATGTGTAGGGATATTTACATTGGGGGGGGGGAGCTTGGGAAAACAATCACGATTGTCTTAAAAAGACGACTCAGTCTAATGATCCCATGAGTCATTTCAAGCACAACTGCTTTAAAATTCAAAGCGGGCGGTAGGGGGGGAAACTATACAGCCTGCGACAGCCATGAAATTGTAAAAACGGATAAACCCTCAGAGCAACAAAAACACAAACAAAAAAACAAACAAAAAATGCCACAAAAGCTCATAAGACACGACCGCTGACGAAAACATCTTCAACTCAGCACCTTGCATTTAATACGCGACTCTTAGAACGTATCGGAATCTCAATCGACATGGTTGAACGCACCATTTGCGTATGGAGGCCACGTTATCGGCGCTGATAAAGACGATCCGGCCGTGTAGACATCAGCTAAGCGGCCCTCTGCGGCAGATTACGGTTGTCTGCTTCTTACATCTATCTGCGGTATCTGGCTTCTTTTGTGCCACCCCCACTCCCTGATATATCTTCTTCGAAAATAGCGGTTGGTTCACTCTAGAAACACACAGGGTGGACGCCGGAGCTTCTGCAGACGGGGCTTTGGAGGGGAAGGAATAACGGAGCGAAATCCTGTTTCAAATTAAATATTAAAAGAAAGGAGTCTGGGTGGGGGTTGAAGGGGGGGCAAGACGCATGATATTGTATTGCCAGCTCAGGACCAGGTGAGGAATCCTGGCCAAATCCACAGCATCAGACTGACGCCGGGAAGTAAAATGTAGTAATTTCTTGAACAAGCAAAGGAAGGCAGGCGTGATGATTAACGGTTGCATTGGGCCAATTTGCCACAACATCACGTCAACATCCGGAAATGGCAAAAAGCTAAAAGCGCGACACAATTTGACTACATAAAAAAGCAACGGAGAGAACAGGCCAAGTCGCTCGAATGATGATTTTTAGCAGTAGTTTGAATTTGTGACGCGTCAGTTGAGAGGATGCTACTGGCTTGGCTAACAAGACAAAACACAAACAAATTATATAAAAAATATATATATAATAATAAAGCTAAATGGAAGGCGTGCAACTCACAATTCTGACTGGTGGTGGTAGAGCAAAGAAGGCATTTAAAAAAAACCTAAAATAGCAGCTTGTTTGTATGTCCAAATCATTTATTTTCATTGTATAACTCATTACAGTATAGCAAGGGTGTCAAACCTACGGCCCGCGGGCTGGGGCCGGATCGAACCTACTTGGGGGCCGGTTCCATGGGGGCGGGATCATTTAAAAGTGAAAAAAAAATGCATTAAAGACGCAGAATGAAGATTTTCAATAAAATGCAATTCATTGATTCTCCGCTAGGGGGCACACTGTTTTGATCACAGCAGAAGACAACATTGTTTTGATCTGATCGGGGAAGAAAACCGCAGTCTCAATCTGTCATCGAGATAGACCCCGTTGGGTCTATCTCGATGACAGCAAATGATAACGAAAGTGCCAATCACTGCTTCTTGAGACCAAAACAATTTTGCAACATTCCTTAACCAGGCAAGTCGCACGCCGCCAAGGCGTCTTGATCTCGCCGAGTCAGTCCCCAAGTTTGATACAAATCACAAATTCAACTGAATTGAGCATCGTGCGAACATTCCGATCCCGCAACACACACGTTTGCGTCGGCTCGGTTGATCCGTCAAAAAAGGTCAAGCGATCCATGATCTGTTGCGATGACAACGTGAACCCTTTCATCTTTTCTGCTCTCGGTTTCATCATCTGTGGCGGGAATAGAAGCTGCGATTGCTCGGTTTACCTCCTGCGATGAGCTCCATCGCAAACGAATTCTTCCAGCTTAATAGCCTGCACGCCAACACTCCAAGCCGTCTTTCTTCGGATTGACGGGGGAGTCTAATACATTTCGTAAGCGCCGTATATGATGCTATGATTCTCCAAAGAAACACCAAAAAGTCCACATAAAAAAAGACTAGGACAAAAGGGATACACCCTGACAATTAAAACAAGAATTCAATCACACTGTGCTCGCCGTAAGCGAAGCGTAGTAAATTAATTTTACGGTCTACGTGGGGATTGTGAGAGAAAGTCCCAGGGAGGAAAATGGATGAGTTAATTATGGCGCGAACAAGAGGGAGGAGGGCGGGCAGCGCAGATGCCTCGACATCATCGCGCCTTGACAGCGGCGGGACAGCTGAGGTGCCGTAACGAGGCGGCCGAATTCGGGGTCCCGACAGCTTGGCGCCTTTCAAACACCACCCCACCCTGCACTGACGTTATTGTCAACAAGAGCGGCAAATATTCGGGTAATTATCCCGCCGCTTTACAGTGTCTGAGGGAAACGAGAGAGCGACTTACTGCTGGATATCGTGACCTGTGCGATGGCATTTCCGTCCAAGGCGGGCTGGCAACTTCCCCCGCCCAAAGTGCAGCCTCGGAGGCAATGTTTTACCAGCATCGAAATATAATTACCGTATTTTCGCGACTATTCGGCACACCGTATTGTTGGGCGCAGTCTCAGTAACGGATGCTATTTCTGTATTTTACACATACACAAAGCGCACCGTATTATTGGCCGCAGCCAGGCATGGCAAAACATACGCCAGCTTAAACATACGGTATGCATGCACGCATGCTAAAAAAAACGTTAGCTTGAAGCATACGGTAGCATACGGGCTAAGGCATACGGACACACGCTAAAAACACGTTTTTAAAAAGCCAACGGAAGCAAAACGGAGTTCGGTTGTACTTGATTTAGCCATTTTACAATGTACTCACGTTTTTGGATCAATCATCACCCACAAATCCATCAAAGTCCTCATCTTCTGTATCCGAATTGTACAATTGTGCAAGTAATCCATCAAAAACGCTGGGTTTCCTCTCGTTGTCTTCAAAGTCACTCTCATTGCCATGTGGCTCCTCTTACACGCCCACCCTTCACTCATTGCTGGACTTCACTCACGTCCGGCCTATAGCATCCTCTTACACGCCCACCCTTCACTCATTGCTGTACTTCACTCACGTCCGGCCTATAGCATCCTCTTACACGCCCGCCCTTCACTCATTGGCGGACTTCACTCACGTCCGGCCTATAGCATCCTCTTACACGCCCACCCTTCACTCATTGGCGGACTTCCGCATGCCTTTTCTCTATATAACCAGCGTGTCGGCCAGACGTGCTCTCAGTCAGGCTTTGGAACTCAGCGCATACACAAGGCGCTCCGCATTATAAGGCGACCTGTCCATTTTGGAGACATTTTAAGACTTTTAATAGCGCCTTATCGTCGTGAAAATACGGTATATAAATAGAAGCATCGGAGCGTGGTTGGGAGCGTCTGTGGGAAGGAGGCGGTTGTATTTTTACCCCCGCTTGAAAGAGCCATCGGGCGTTTTGCACCGTGCAGCGGCCTGACTTCCTGGTTCACACTTGCAGGAATTTCCGAGCCTTGAAAACCACGGTGGCACCTTCTCCTTAAATCCACAGCAGAAACGTCACAAAAGGCTGAAGATAGGGAGCAACTCTCTCTCTCTCTCTCTCTCTCCCCATTAATAAAAGAGAAAAGCGGCAAGAAGCTGAGCTGCCTGGTCTTAAATCGCACAGCAGGCATGTGCAGACAGGTGCGGGTGCTGGGGTCAGCACATCTCCGTGACGGATCTCTTCCCGGATCGTCTGAGACTATTGATCACCGGAATCAAAAAGAACGCGCTATATAATAACAAGAGTCATTGTGGCCGACAATTCACAGACGCCGACGAGCCCGGCCAAGTCGATTTATACACTCCGCCCCCCCCCACCCGTACGAACAAAGTCCGCAATCAATCCTGATCCTTCTGAGCCGCCGCTGGCGTCAATTTATATGCTCGCTTCAGACATCCACATAATCATTGATAAATAGGCACCGTTAAGCGTGAATTTTGCTCCTAATTTCTCTTTTCAGAAACTAAATGAATTCCGGCTAATTAGTCTTTCTTCTCAGGCTGCCGTTGAGGGTTGACGCAACCCGCATTCTTCGGCTCTACGATGTGTTGTCTGCTTTTGTCTCGCCCCCGCTGCATGAGTGTCGACTTTTTTCACCCCAAAAACTTTACTTTGTCTAATTCAAATCGACTCGAGGCAGAATTAAGTGATGCCTTGTGGTCGGAAAAACGCGGTAAGTTGAAACCGGACTGTGGCCATTGCATCCTCTTTTCACTCGACCAAAAATTTAGATTTTTTTATGCCTCGGATGACGAACAAATTTCGGTTCTCGAACAAACTGAGCGCACTTGAATGCACCATTTGACTCCTCCCGCCTTCCTTACACGAGGAAGTGACGCTTCCTCGTGTTGCTTTCCATTGTGAGCAGACATGTTCAGTAAACATTTTTTGTGGTTTCGGTTTTCGAACAATTTCGATTTTCGAACAACCTTCTGGAACGGATTATGGACGAAAACCGAGGTTTGACTGTATGATGCGTTTTTACACCGATTAAAAACAAAATGTGCGACCATTTTTCAAAATGGAGTAGGTCACTTTACTGAAATTACGATTGCAAAGGTAAAGCGGAGAGTGCAATTACCTTCTCTTTGTCCCGCATGGACCCTTTGCCCAGAATGGACATCTTTGTGAGGGTGTCTTCCTGTAGCCTCTTTAATGAGTTCCCACGTGGCCCGAGAAGTTTGCCCACAAAGTTAAACTGCAGGGAAAAAAAACAGAGAATGGGGAAGGGGGGAATCAATCAAGCAGCTGTTTGCTCAAGATAAAACGCAAAGACGCCCGCGTCAATTTAACGTAGATTTAACCTGAAGAAGCTTTTCAATGAAACTAATAAAACCTTTTCTTTGCATCCTCAGTGGGATCGATACAGGCGATAAATCAACCGTATTTTGTCACCGTTTGGGCTTTTGTTACACAAGAACCATCCGAGTCACCGTCGATCACATGTCGGTGATAAAATTGCCTCGGGTTACTCAATTACAGTCTTTATTCTCGGAATTTCCAGCAACCACCGAGCAACTCGCAAGGTCGCTGCGTTTTTGTCCGTGAAAGAAAGCCAAATGCTGTGCCATCACAATGCCAAGCAGCGCTGCGTTCAGAGACCCATCAAAGCGAGAGAAACCTCAACACTCGCCAAACCCAATTCCGCACACAGCCGGAGACGGTCAAAGTGAGACAAAAGATGGCCAAAACCTTTCCGACTTACTCCACGGTCCCTTCGCCAGTGACTTATTCGGCCGTCTCCTTTTACCGCCAAAGTCATCAATTAGCTGGCGGGAGGTAACACCTCACCTCAGCCTTTTCCTCTGGTGTGTCTTTTGTTCACAGAGCTTATTCGGAGGCACCTGCCAATTCCTGGCCGATGGCTTCGGGAGGGGAGCTTCAGTCATTTACTCTCGTACAGTAATATGTGGTCGGGCTATTTTTATTTCACGGTCCCAGCAAGGTCGGCGTGTTTGATCCATCGCGTGTTTCTGGAACCGTTTACAATAACTGCGATTTCTGTGAATGTCATGTTACGCGGAGGACTTGATTGGAGGGAATACTCTGTGGGCTAAATCAAACCGAACACAGGCAAAATAGGATAAGTGTCCTCCTGGGAGATGGAGTCACGGTTGCAATGGTGAGTGACGGATCCTGTCGTCGTCCCATAATAACCTTGTCTCGCCACTTAAGAGCCATTAGGACTTTGGAACATCAGGACATTCCACGCGAGAGTGCGATCGCCCCATGTTCTGTTGAAGAACAAATGACGGCAAAGCCATGCTATGCTAACCGCTAAGCTAACGTGGAATGGCAGAGCTGCGAAATACCAGAGTAAGTGGTAGCGTGGGACAATTGAGTCACATCTGTGCGACAGTGGAGCGTTTCCAACGGTGACGAGCAAATTGGCGCTTAAAATCAGTGACGGGCGAGAATAGAAGTGAATACGGATCCGTCAGTGCCGCTCATGTCAGTCAGGAGGATCAGCCTTGAGGTCTTTTTTTTTTTTTACGTGTTTGCTCACGTGACTACGCACCGCGGAGTGCCGAGTTTTTTTTAAATTTGTGGTTGATGCATACCCGTCAACTTGTACGTTTTCCCCGTATTTTATATGTTTTTTTTAATCATTTCAAATCATGTGTACGGTGTATTTCAACTTTTATACGGAAAAAAAATAATTGTGAACCGATCTCACAAAGACCGATCGTCTCACCTGCTGGTAGCCAACGACAATGCCGTCGACGATCGCTACTATTGTCACGGCAAACCGGCAAAAGTATTCCTCAATCGTATTTTTTTTTTTTAATCGCTGCGTACGGTCGGATTGATAAAGCATGATATGCGCGGTAAACCGTTGTATGGGTTTTTGTTGCTTTGTAAGGGGAATCTTAATCATTTATAAGGGCAGCTATTAGCGGAGGTTGACAGGTATGTTGATGAGCTTTATGGTAAATCTGCTGGAATGTCATGAAGGACTGTTAATAGAAATGCTTCAAAAGTTAACCACAGACCAATCCAATGAAGACATAATGTCAGGATCTGTTTTGTTATGTGCTGAGTTTAAGCATTTCCCTGCACATTCATCATCCTGCACATGGATACAGCCTTGATCATCGAGGTGTACGATGGGACGGAACAATGATTCGCAGGGCCCGGACACAGACAAAGTCGTACTGAGCACACCTTTTCATTCTTCCGAAGCATCCGACAACGGTGTTATGTGAAGGGTGATCGTGATGGATAGCAAAGGATTCATTCATTCCGCATCCTACAGTAAAGCTCATTTCTGGAAGCATCGAGGAGGATCTGCATTTTCTGAGTTTTTGCGTTCATAAAACTTCCATTTGCAGAATTTAATCACGATCTTGCACGGAGTCTTTAAGCAGAACGCAAACGAGAACCTTTTTCATGTGTTTTAATTATTAGTGGATGCGTAATTAAATTTACAGGACCTCCTTTTACATGCGACTGCTTCTACTTGTTACATTAACGTATGAAATAATAATGCCTATTTTGATTGATGGCGACAGAGAGAAATTGTACGTCCATGATTAAAATATACTCCATATTCTCCTTCGTACGACTTAAATGGAGAACGAGGAGTGTGCAAGGGCTGAATGCAATTCCCTCGCTGCATTCAAAGCCACATGACATCAGCCAATACGGTCTGAGCGGTAATACCATTTCTCATATGGAAAAATGGTCCAAATAGATGAGTCTTCCAAACAAATAAATCCCCCCGCTGTTTATCATCGACAAAAAAATCTGTCCTGTGACTAATGCTTTCGGTATCATGAGGGATTATGTGACCCGTCTGGACTCGTATGATGTCACCGCGCCATGGGAGAGGATTGTGATGCTATGTTGGGAAACGGTCGCGGTAATAGAGGATGTTGGGGGGGGGGGGGGGGGGGGGGATTACCAGAACCTCCACTTTCTTCAGATAAAAGCAGGGAGGGAGGAGGGGAGGGGGGGGGGGTGTTATTTATAAGCGTCATCTTAAAACTGGCGAAAGAGATTTCAAAGAACGTGTGGTGGCGCTCGCTTTATGGGTACGCCGCTGAAATCTTTTCATCAGTCGCGGAATCTCTCACGGCTCGGCCTGGTGCTCAAAAAAAAGAGTCCGGGCGGAGTCAGCAAGACAAGAAGGAGGGTCTTGGGATAAAATGGCGTCTTTCTCCAGATAGGGAAGACGACCACAGTACTGGAAAGAAACCAGTGGGACTCCTTACGCCTTGCTAATGGGGCTATAGTGCCTTCCGCCAAGAGATCCGGCGCACTTGCTAGCCACTACTCACCGCGCTGCCCCTTAGGTCATAAAAAGGGAAGACCGTAAACGCGCGGACACTAATTTGTTGTCACGTTCATCTGGAGTTGGGACAAACAGACTGATGATGATGGGTAAAAAAAACAAACGAGGAGCTGACGTGCTGACGCAAAAACAAGCTGAAAACAAATCTGAGTTTCGAGTTTGATGAAATGATGCCAGGGAGACAAATTCCAAGACTGATCAGGAAGAACGGGAAACGGGAAGCATTAACAACAACGGCAACATCCATCGTAATTTTTTTTTCTTCCCCTTTTAAGATAAATGATGATGTCGGTTTAAAGAAGGATTTGTGACGAATACGTTATGTCTTGTGGCAATTACAAAAAAAAATCCCAAAAAAACCCAGCAGCTTCTGGGCCCCCTTGCACCCCCTCCCCTCCCACCGCTGCTAATTTAGAGGGTTTCTATGGTAGTCAGTAAACAATGTTAGCTAAGCTACGGGATCTTTTTTTCAATAGCTAATAGCTAAAACGTTTTTTCCCCCCCTTTCTCTTCTTACTATATGAGCACAAGTTAACAAAAGATGAAAATTACCGGTAGTACTTGTTGACATTTTATGCCCCCCCCCCCCTCCATATTGCAAAGAATTGAAGTTGTAAAACAAAATGGTAAAAAAACATTTTATTTTTTTTAATTCATTTTTACTTTAGGATGTAACTCATTACGGGACAGTTATTTCATCTGTACTTTTTATTTTAATTACCTCTACTTAAGTACAGAGTACGAGTGCTTTTACTACCTGGAGTTTAATGGAACGGCCATCTGTGCAGTGAGTGCACTTTCACTGGAAAGCAAAAGAGCTCCTCTTGCGCAGGGAAAACAAACACACACACACAGGCGTACACATCCCGAAATGGTCATTTGGAAAGAGTTCCGCCATCTGAATGAATACCAGAGCCGAAAATTCAGAGCTCAGCAACACAAATGAGAGTTAGAGGGGGGGGGGGGGGGGGGGAATCAATTCAGATGAATGACTTCCGCCATTGCTACCTGCCAAAGAGAACAAATTGAATTTGTCTTCCCCGCGGTGGCTTGTTGGAGCTCTAAACAGCGTATCAGTGACTCACCTTATCAGATATGTCACAGCGGACGCGTTCAGCTGTGAAGCCGGACTCGACGCGTCGAAAACGCAAGCATCGCCGCTCGTCGTCGCTTTTGCGCAATTTATTTACAGTGGACGCCATGATCTGAATCTCAGTGACGGTTGCGACCAGTGGCGTGCAGTCAGGGGAGGCAGGTGAGGCTGTGCCTCCCCTGTCATCATAAGTACGGTAAACATTCCCATCCCCGGAATTCTACGAAAAGGAATATCCTTCACCCGTAATAAAAACCTATGCATTAACATTTTGACTACGATATTACATGTTACCGCAACTTACGTAAGCGGAAATTCCACTAGCCGTAACCCGGATGGAGACGTAATGCCGCGGGAGTTTAAATACACGCAACGCCCACCCGATGCGACGGAAAGACGCGACGGGAGACATGTTTTCACTTCGCATTTTTCAATCATCAGATGCGAAACGACGACATGTGAGTTTTTATTGGCGTGCGTTTTACTGTAATTGCGAAAGATTTTAACTTTATTCACTTACGTCCGTGGATCGCGGCGCTAGCTTAAAAAGCAACGCCCACTCGACACAACTGGAGACACGATGGAAGAAATGTGTTCGCTTCGCCGTTTTCTATCATCGGATTCGAAGCGACGACGTGTAAGTGACTTTTGATTGGCGTGCGTTTTACTGTAATTGCGAAAGATTGTAACTTTATTCACTTACGTCCGTGGATCGCGGCGCTAGCTTAAAAAGCAACGCCCACTTGACAAAACCGGAGACACGATGGAAGAAACGTGTTCGCTTCGCCGTTTTCTATCATCGGATTCGAAGCGACGACGTGTAAGTGAGTTTTTATTGCCGTGCGTTTTACTGTAATTGCGAACGATTTTAACTTTATTCACTTACGTCCGTGGATCGCGGCGCTAGCTTAAAAAGCAACGCCCACTTGACAAAACCGGAGACACGATGGAAGAAACGTGTTCGCTTCGCCGTTTTCTATCATCGGATTCGAAGCGACGACGTGTAAGTGACTTTTGATTGGCGTGCGTTTTACTGTAATTGCGAAAGATTTTAACTTTATTCACTTACGTCCGTAGATCGCGGCGCTAGCTTAAAAAGCAAACACTCATCGGCCAACATAAAGCGAGGCGTGACCTCAAACTCCAGTTGACCAATTTTCGATGGTGAGGCCTGGGTGGCAGTGCCCCCTTTTGCTTCGTAGCACGGCGCCGTCAATGTCTTACCGTTAGCCCCCCCCCAAAAATGGCTGTTATTTACGTCGCGCGAGGAAAAATCTATCGCGAGAGGAGAGAAAATGGAATCGGCCGTGAGATAATTCCCCTCAATCTTATATTCATAAATATTCATAGACGTATGAATATGGTGAGACATCAAAGTGGCATTGATCAAGGTCAGTGTAATAGAAATGTAGCGTGTGTGTGTGTGTGTGTGTGTGTGCGCGCGCGCGCGCGGCATAAAGTGGGAGGAACCACTCCTGAATAGCGCTCTACTTACTACAGTAGGAAGTCCTCTTGATATGTGACATCAAACAATAGTCAAGACTACTGCAACAACAAAATATCAAGGGGCAGTAGTGAGGAAGTGAAAAGCAAACTGGAGCAGGTTGCATTCGTCTATAAATAAATGCCGCACGTTGGGTGTGTCGGCTTACTTTAGGAAACTGCTTGACTGGTATCAAAACTTTCTGGCCCAGTTTCATGTTCTTGTTGATGACGACGTCGATGAATTTCTCTTCCTCCTTGCCTTCCTCCTTCTGAATCTTGTCGATTTCTGAAAGGCAAAAGGAGACGACGTTATCGGCGGGTCGGCGTGGGTCACGTGATTGATTGATTCGTTCATTTTGTCAATCGGCTGTATTCCTAGAAACTTCAATTCAACATTCAGTGATTTGGATTTGCTCTATTTGATTTTTTTTTGCACCCAACTTTGCTTTGCTTAAATTTTGTGATAATTTACCGACCTCAAACCCGCTTTTCCAGTGTATTCGGTTCACTTCCAACTGCATTCAAATACTGTTCAAGGTTTTTGCCAGTACTGCAGAGAGTAGCATCATCCGAAAACAAAACCTATTTCTTCAAACGTGGCATATATCATTAATGTATAACATGCATCATTTAGAACCTAGTACTGACCCCTGAGGTACCCCGTGTGTACACTTCGCCAAGTTCTGACTGAAAAACAAAGGCAAAAAAGTGGGATTTTTTGGGGGGGGGAGGGGTGATTGCCTACACCATCTCATGTGGGCAAATCTCTGTGATTGCTGCTTTAATCATTTCATGTACGTTTTGCTTTTTACTGCTTTTGATGTTTAAGTAGAAGACATATGTTCTACTTACTTATTACAGTCAAACCTCGGTTTTCGAACGTCTCGGTTCTCGACCAAATCGGTTTTCGACCAAATATTTTGAGGTTTTTATGCCTCGGATGACGACCGAATTTCGGTTCTCGACCAAACTGAGCGTACTTGAATGCACCATTTGACTCCTCTCGCCTTCCTTACACGAGGAAGTGACGCTTCCTCGTGTTGCTTTCCATTGTGCACAGACGTGTTCAATAAAGTTGTTTTTTTTAAAAGAGCGTGGTTTCGGTTTTCCAACAAATCGGTTTTCGAACAGCCTTCTGGAACGGATTATCGTTGAAAACTGAGGTATGACTGTACTTATATCTAATATTAATATCTGCAGACATACAACTCCGATGCATGAAACACAATCAAATGCGAAAGAGTTCAAGTATTACCAGGATGATTATTCATCATTACCATTACTAGTCAGTGACCTTTAAATTCTGCATTTCACACAAAGCAAAGAGAAAGCCAATAAGCACCTGGCCAACAGTCTTCGTTTCATCTTGCGGTTCTTGAAAGGTCACAGAAAACACTTTCACTCTAACAACCAGGTAGCGCAACGCCCGTATCCAAATTTCCCTCAATTTCAAACAAAAGTATTGCTCGATTAGTATGAATGACTTTCGGACAGAGGTCGGGCTTTGCGAGTCGTTGAACATACAAGCTCTCGAAAGGATCATCAAAACGAGGTCGGGGTCCCTTCAGGCGACACTCATGCAGGGGGACGCAAAACCTAATTTTCTTGTCATTTGAGCCGATATCAATTTACTCGAACAGACTTTTACCGAGTCCCTTTCAGGTGCCCAGCGGAGGTGGACATTTGAGCATGTCCTTACAAGCTACAGCAAAAAAAAATAAATAAATAAAATTTAAAAAACATGGCTCCCGCCATCTTTTTCTTGTCGAGGCGCTGGACTGTGATGTATTTAGAGGCATAACCTTGAACACTTAATCAGATGGATAACAGCGGCCTTTTCTGTGGTGGTAAAATGATTTTGCGGAAAGGGCAACTTATGAATGCGGAGAGCCGACGAGAAAAAGAAGAAAGAAAAAAAAAACTAATGGCAAGAGGAAGGGTGAGACGGAGGGCAAACTCCATTTCGGATTTGTTTCGTGTCACATAAAAATGATTTACAAGAAAGATGACAGTGCCTCAAGCCATCAGTGTTTTATTATTATTATTATTATTGTTATTTGATTTTTTTTTTGGGGGGGGGTGACAGTTTCATTTGCTGTGAAGGAGTTTGAGATATACCAAAAAGAAAAACCAAAAAAGCGCAAAAAATGTGTACGAGTGAAAACCGGCAGATCCTTCTTTCCACTTCATTCCTGTCACATTTTGAACTAAATATTCTAAATAAATAAAACACGATGCTGGTTTCTCTTACGGTCGCTTGTCACCCTTTTGAAGAATAAAGTCCCAATTTACAGGAAACGTTCATATTTATCCAGAATGAATTTGGAATCTGGATTTTGTGTATACTACTCACGAATGACAAGCCATGTTATTGTTTTAAATACTGTTTCCTTTGTGACAACAAATTCATCATTTCACACACGAATATAGAGACAAGGGCGAAAGTAAGGAAACACTGCGAAGGGTGAGAGCAAACACAACACACACTGCAGAGATACCTTTTTGCTGCACCATTTGTGGCCTAAGATTCCCTTGGAAGGGAAGCTTAAGTTATCACACAAGAACACACACAGGTGAGAAACATTTTGCCTGCTCGGTTTGTGGTCAAAGAAACTCGTGAATTTGTGAACATTAATTTGCGTCAAATTGACATTTTTTTTAAGCACAATAAAAATATCAATATGAAAAGAATTCAAAATGTCACCTGAGTAAAAATATCATGATTCAAACGCTAAAAATATTCGTAAAAAGGGAAAAAAAACGTACATTCACATGTGTCACATTGTTAGTATCACATGAAAAAAATAATATGAAAATGGCGCAGCTTACTATCGTAAAACTATATTACTAATTTATTCATGAAATAGTTTGAGCAATGTTCGCCGAAGGAAAAGGTCTTTAGAGTAAGAAAAAAAAAAGCCGGAATAATTCTCTTTTTCTCCTCAATGACTACCGTGAGAACATAGAAATCGAACGTTTTACACGTAGACGGAGCAACACAGGATTATTCAATTACGCATGTGCAAATTGGATGCGAAAAAAAAGGGGGGGGGGGCTAGTGATTAATCAATAAAGCTCCCGCTGCATTAATATTGCAGGAACTAATTAAAATTATTTGAGAGGAGTCTCTTTTCTTAGTTTTTTTTTTTTTTTAACCAAGGAGAAAGGATAATTGAGCTATCAGAGAGATGGAGAAAACAGGCCCCCAGCTTATAGTCAGGGTGGCGCAAAACAACATTCTGAGGAAGAAAAATAAATAAATACAACAACATTAATATTAATGCATCACCTAGCAACATGCCCAGAGAGACTCCATCCTCTATTGAGATGCGTCGCGGCTGAGATTGTTACAGAGACAAGTTTCGCCTTCCTTTTGGACCCACTTTTACTCTCATTGAAGATTTGACCGGTGGACAACTTTGCATTTCGCAACCGAATTGACCTTTGACTCACCCTTGCCCAGCAGGTGCAACCTAAACGCGGCTTCGGTTCAGTTGTCAGCTGGGTGGCGTTTAAAAAAAAATAAAATAAAAAATGAAGTGAACTGTGCACCACCTCTGCGTCATTAACAGCTGTTGTGAAGGAGGAGATCCAAACGCCGACGCGGGCAAAATGCGCCTGTTGTGCTGAGTTTTTTTTATTTTATTTTTTTTAGGAGACTCTCCCATGACTGCTGCAAATGCGGCAATATTCAAATATGGCCACTCGGAGAAACGCGACAAAGACCTTAAATGAATCAGCCTATTGGAATCCTAAGTGGTGATAAGACGTTTAATAATAGGCTGTAAAATTGTCTCCATATGGACGGATGAATAGATTTAAATGCAGTGGATCCTCTGAGGTCAAAGGTCCTAAAACTTGAGTTTGGCCTATTTTTAAAATAGGGTGAAACGAATCCCCTAGTAATTTGAGTACCTTTGTTAACCTCAGTTAGAGTACTTTCTTGACAGTATTGTACACGGCCAGGAAGAAGTCAAGCCGCCCGTAGCAACAATTATATGCAGTACAGTAACACGGCACCAGTGCGGTGAGAAGACCAACTTCAAAATAAACCTCACCTTACCTTACCAAAGTTCTACAGTCAAACCTCGGTTTTCAAACGTCTCTGTTCTCGACCAAATCAGTTTTCGACCAAAAATGTTGAGTTTTTTATGCCTCGGATGACGATCGAATTTCGGTTCTCGAACAAACTGAGCGCACTTGAGTGAGTCACTTGACTCCTCTCGCCTTCCTTACACGAGGAAGTGACACTTAGCGTTCCATGGTGAACAGACGTGTACAATAAAGATTTTTTTTTATTTTTAAAGAGCGTGGTTTCAAACAAATCGGTTTTCGAACAGCCTTCTGGAACGGATTATGGTCGAAAACCGAGGTATGACTGTATCTGAATGCATTGCGTGCTTTTATTTTGAAATCTTTCATGCACCAATAATTTTAAAAACGTCTTTGGGAGTGAATGAGTTAAATGAATACACAAAAATACAAGAGGGAGCGAACACGTTGAAAAAAAAAAAATTTTTTAAAAGGCGTCAGGAGGCACAGAGTCCGCATGCGACCTGCATTGTTGCTCAATGCAGCGGAACCGACTGGTGCTTTACAATTAGTTGCACATAAAATTGTTTCATGGCATATGTTTGCCGCATTAGCGGCTCGAGCTACAAAGTGGTGTTCATCTCGCAGTGGTATTTATCCACGCGCGGTGTCTTCTGGCGATGCCTGCCTGGCGTGCAAAACATTTCGGCGGCAATAAAGACACGCTGACAGGAGGTAGAATAGCATTAATGATCTCTTTGGTCGAGAATAATAAGAAAAAAAAATGGTTGACATTTCAATTAAGCAACACAGCGTGGTGGGGTTTTTATTTTTATTTTTATTTTTTGGGCCGCTCAAGTGCTGTCACATACAGTATGTTACCTCCCGGCCATGTTGCGCTCACTTCTAATCACGCGGCGTGACAAAAGTGACACGTTATTTTGCGGTTGTTGTTGTTTTTGTTGTTGCTGAGCTGCTTTATCAATTGCAACGTGCATCTGCGGAAAAATAATTGAGTCGTGCGGAGGAAGACGCCGAGTTGCACCCTCAGTAACGGCAGTTTAAAAAAAATAAAAAAATAAAAAAAACTCAAATGAAACGCTGCGCAGAGTTTATATGTTCCTCTTTAGTGCATCTGTTGCCGACAGACTTATTACTTTGTTTTGCAAAGGAGCAGAAATGTCGCATTCATTATTCATCTGCAGAAGATATACCTTAGCTTGAGAGAGGGGAGGAAAAAAAACAGAAGCTATGTGTCCAAACCAATGAATATTATGGACTCAAAATACCCATAATAACTATTCCTTAGCCGTTCATGTTATAACTGAAGCTTCGAGCTAGGCCAAACCACAAAAGAACTAGGTTGGTATTTTGTGAACCATTCCGAAGCGTCAGTTTCACATGACTCCACTTATTTGGTGAAATTCTGGACCTTCACCAGATTCGTCAACATTCCGGATCGAGTGCTCATCATGAAAGACGTTGACGGAAAGTTTTTTATGCCTCGGATGAAGAACAAATTTCAGTTCTCAAACAAACTGAGCGCACTTGAATGCACCACTTGACTCCTCTCGCCTTCCTTACACAAGGAAGTGACGCTTCCTCATGTAGCGTTCCATTGCGAGTGGATCAATAAAGATTTTTTTTTTCTTTTAAAGAGCGTGGCTTCGGTTTTCGAACAAATCGGTTTTCGAACAGTCTTCTGGAACGGATTACGGTCGAAAACCCAACGTATGACTGTATTTTGGTGTTCAGTGAACATGTAGCAGCCATTTAATGTATAATTGATCATTTTCCAAAGAAGAAAAGGATTCTTGGATTCTCCAGGGTTAAAAAGAGGCAAATGATGAACAACCATAACGCGGCAGAACGATGTCGGGCATATTTACATTTTCAAAGAGGGCAAACGAATGTACGCACAGCATGCGAGTAAAGCAAACATTTGAAAAGGAGTGAGGTCATACCTAAGTTCTTTACGGGAGAGATAACAGAAAATGCATGCGGTAAAAACCTCATTAATGCAGCGCAAAAACTGCATTTGCATGAGGCGATGCTTCCCCGCGTCTCAATAAATTAGGACAAACGAGCGCTCATGTTTCTGTTGTTTGTTCGGGCGAGCGGTCTGCCAAGCCTTGCAGGCGGTCCGGTCAGCGCCAGACACCGTTTTTTACCTTGCAGGCGTCTCAAGAGCGCCGCCCGTGCGACCGCAAAGTCTGAATCGCAAAGTCAACGCTGTGACCCTCGAAAGAGAAAACGCTACCAAAACCCGAGCCCACGCCTGTGCCGAAATCTTAATTTTCACTCCCCGCTCCTCCAATGCCTCGACAAGGTCAGGCTGGCAGTAGGAATTCGTCTCGCCCCCCCCCCCCCCTAATCTGAAGATTACATTCTGAGCGGTCGGGGGAGGCCCTCCCTTCGTTTAGCCCGCGACTCACTTCCCCTCGCTCTCTCTCTCTCTCTCTCTGCAGCCGTGCCAGACTGGCTCTCGACTGCGAGGTAACGAGCCAAGACCCGCTTACAGTGTCGAGATAATGTCCGCGGATTAAGACAGAGAGCCCCCCCCCCCCCCACGAGTGGTGCTTCCGTCATTTCAAAACGGAGACCCGTGAAGCGTCAGGGATCCATGCAGCTCGCAACAGACGCCGTTGTCCGTCTTCTAAGCTGCGGCGATTCCGATTCCAGCGACATTTGTTACTTCGACGCGACTGCCAAAATGGCTGCAGGCTTCTCGCTCCCATGTGACATCATCCACTTCAGAGCCGCGTTGTTTGATCAACGTTTCGAGAGTTGCGGGGTGAATTCATCTTGGCGCCTGTTCACTTGAAGACACACTTTTTGGCGAAAGGGATTAGCTCGAGTGTTCTCGACCTGCCAAAATTCTCACGCCTCATCGACCGAATCGCGGGAAGCGGCGAAGGATCACGGGAGGAATGTGTGCGGCATATGCGCGTCGAAATAAAAAGTTATGTTGCCAGGATTCGGAGAAGTTACGGTAGATTATCAAGACCGCCGTTTCTTCCTCATGCTGTTTCGCGAGTCTCGTCAGAATCAAGAAAAAAAAACATCACTGAAAATTCAAACTTTGAAATTCTGAATGTGGAATTGGCTTGCTCCTCAGGCGTCAGAAATAGGTCAATAGTATTCCAACAGTCCTGATCCGAACACGGCGTCATTAGATATTCTGTTTTAAAGACATCAGAAATGAGCAAAGAGTACCCCCCCGAACAAAGTCCCGCTCGACAACTCGGACCGTTGACATTTCAGAAACGGTGGCGGTGGGCGAGTGAGATGCTTCTCCGCGCTCGTTGCGAGGGCTTTCGTTTTGTATTTGTGTGACGGCTTGAAAAACCGTTGACAAAAAAATACAAAATAAAGCTCCCCGTAATTTTCCCACGTTTCGTCTAATCGCCATTTTTAATAAACACCGAATGAATTACAGTTGCCTTGGATTCTGTTTAAGATGACACAAAGCCACTAAGAAATATTTTGAAGGCTCCAAATTGTCTCCGGTGACAGAATGGGGGGTTTTGATTGATGTCTTATTGTCTTGTTTGATCAATACTCTGCAATCGAGTCAGAGTAAACAGCAACCGAGGCTACAAATCACAACCAGACGCACGGCGTGTTTGCAGCGGGGATTGTGAGGAGCAACGACAAATGTAACCGATCGCAAAGTCGCTACGCATCGCTAATAAGCGCAATTGGCAGCCAAATTTCATCTTTACTCAATTAACAATCTTCAAATTAATATACCGATCCCGACTTTGGGACATCAAAAACGTGTATGATTGTTGTATAAGATTGACGTTGCTTTTAAAATCAATTGGGGAAATATTGTAGACCGCCATTTTGGGGGTTATCGCATACCTGTCAACCTCGGCTAATAGCTGCCCTTATAAATGATTACGATTCCCGGTACAAAGCAACAAAAACCCGTACAACGATTTACCGCGCATATCATGCTTTATCAATCCGACCGTACGCAGCGATGAATAAAAATATACGATTACCGTAATTTCCGGACTATAGAGCGCACCTGATTATAAGCCGCACCACTACATTTTCAAAGGAAAAAAACATTTTGTACACACATAAGCCGCACCTGTATATAAGCCGCAGGTGCCCATATTGTTACATGAGATATTTACAAAGAAAGACGGTACACAGGCGGCCGTTAAAAAAGTCTTTATATAGGCCGCTTCATTAAATAAGCCGCAGAGTTGAAAGCGTGTGACAAAAGTCGCGGCTTATAGTCCGGAAATTACGGTACTTTTGCTGGTTTGCCGTGACAATAGTAGCGATCGACGACGGCATTGTCGTTGGCTACCACCAGGTGAGACGATCTGGATTTGCGCTATAATCGTCTTTGTGAGATCGGTTCACAATTTTTTTCCGTATAAAAGTTGTAATACGCCGTACATGATTTGAAATTATCAAAAAAAAAAACGGGAAACGTACAATTTGACAGGTATGCATTTCATAACCTTATCGAAAACGACATCCCGGTCTCCAAGTCCCTCGAGTGCCCTTACCTGGAAACTACCGTTCGCTCTCTCGAACCAACAAAAGGAGCGCCTGCAGCCTACGACGGAACAATTATGCTGATTTTTTTTTTTTTTTTTTAAAAACAGAAGTACAGTGTAAACCTACAGGGTGAGTTGCCGCGCACATAATGAGGAAAATGCAGAGCTTATACGGCACAAGCGTCCAGTGGTGACCAATCACCGTCTCTGTTGAGCACAGCACCGGCAAGCCTCCACTGCTTTGTCTTCATTAGGCTATCAGCACACCGCTGTGTACGACAAAATTGCAAGGCCAGAAGATGCCCAAAGTTCTGGATGCGGGGTTGGGAGAAGCAGACTTTAGAAAGAATCAAGCCCCAAAGATAAAAAAAATCAACATTTGAATAATAAATCATCCACACTGCCTTCTTTTATAGTTTGGACCTCAAAAAAAAAAAAAAAAAGGAACCACAGGAAGGCCCACAATTAAGAGGCGCTGATGTTTATGCTTTCAGGATCTTTTCCCCCCCTAATGAAGTTACCCATAAAAACGTCATTAGGCTGTGAGAAAGGGGCCGGTCAGAGTGTGGGGTGGGGAGTGGAGGGGGGGGGATACGAGGATAAAACAGCGGGGCTTAATGAACATCGTTATCTCTACTTCATCGTCAGGCAGTTGTATCAAGATGCACGCTGAAATCATCGTAATGAGCAGTTACTCCTTCGCTTTCAAAGTCGAGCTCTCGCAGCATCCCAGGTTGGAACGACCCACCGGGGGATGAAACGGGTTGCGGGTAAAGCCGTCGAAAACTCCGAATGATCGGTCGGCATCCATCCGTTTTCGATTGCGCTTCTCACGTGCGAGTTTGCGGCAGACTCGGGATGGGTGGTTGACGTGCAAGATCTCCGATTCTGGTCGTCAGTCAATGACAGGGCGGATATAGAGACGGAAAATCTTTCACACTCGCAATCGCGCCATCACCGAGTGGGAATGGAACCGACGCCGCCTGCACGGATGTAAGGCGAGGCAACGATTACGCAATCAGCCGCCTGATGTTCTCTCAACTTGTGCCGCCACCGAGGGTAGCCTCACACCTTCCTGTTGAGGGTGCGAGTGTGTAGGGTCTGGCCCCGCCCCTTTTTGTTTCACACTTCGGCATCGATGGCCACCTCAACTGAAGGGTCTAGATGTGAGCCCTGGGATGTGTTTTAGACACACACACAAAAAAAAAAAAGATGGCGAAGACAGAAATTGAAAGAAAATGTTCAAATGGATCAACCTAAGGGAGTATTTCCCATGAAGCTTTGCGGGGAGCCTCAAAGAAAAAGAGATGTTGGAATAGAGTAAGGGTGGAGGGGTCGGTGAGCAGGAGGCGGACGGTGCTGAGCGGGCAGCGGGCCAGGCTGATGGATTACAGCGGCTCCCTCTCGGGGTAAATGGACACCGCCGCTCCTCCCCTTTTTTTTTTTTTTTTAACCCCTCAGACTGCATCGTCATTGAAACGTCTCCAAAGATGGAGGCGAACGCGCAGCCGAGCCGCTTAATCGAGAGACGCGCGCGGCGAATTCAAGCGGCAAAAGAGATTTTCTACACAAATCTGATATCCTCCTTGTCTGCTAATCTAATATCGTTTGTATGACAAGAGCGAGGCAGGCGCTCATTGATTGAGTCAAGACTAATTGCACAGAGAGCCCGGATTGTTTTCAGAAATGCTCAATACGGGCGCAAGTATTTGGATATCTGATCATCGCACCTGCTGTACAGCGACTGAAAGGGAAAGAAAATATGGAGCTGGTCTGCCCCTTTGCAGTGATAAAAACTTCCATTCGACTGGGAAGACTTCCAAAAAGATTTTGAAGTGTTTGTACATTTTCGAAAGGACCGATACCGATACCTCCGATACTGTACTCCTACTCTCGCACACCGATTTAATCAACTGTGGTATTTTCAAGTAGCAGTCCTATCTTTGCTTTTACTCAGCTTGTACGTTTACCAGACTTGGGGGATTCGGACCAGAGAAAGCAAAGCACCTTTACAGTCGTATCCATACTACAGTGAAACTCCTCTACAACGAAATCATGTTTGCAGCAAGAAATTTTTCACAACAGGGGGTTTTTCACTGTAACAAATTTGATCTCAGATGTAAACACACACACAGACACACACACACAAACGTATGTGTACTCTTTATTTTTATTCCAATAGTTTCATAAGTATGAGCATACACTTGACACTTCATATAGTCAGTGTAGAAAGCAAAGAAGGGAAGGAAATGGCGAAATTTACGATCAGCATTCACTTTCACTTACATCAATTTCTTGGATAATGTCTTTTATTTTGCTTCCTCCGTCATTTTGATCACTTTTCCCCTCTCTTCCAGCATCAGAGCGCTTCTTGTCTTAGCTGCTTGACATCTAAAGGTCCATTTTGGAGCCATTTTAGCAATGCAACGTTCTAGCTGCGTCTGAAACTAACAATAACAAATACTTCCTGGACTACTGCGCATGTGTAAAGCAGTGTGGTGGTTGCTGTTGCCGTTTCCGAACGAAGCAGTAGAGGTCGCTGTTGGATTAGACTTCGTTGTAGTGAATCTCGTCGCGAGGCAAGAGCAGAGAAAAAGTTTTCGGATAACGCAAGAGGGTTTTTTTTTTGTTGTATGCGGGGCAGAAAAGTGGGAATGGTGTTAGTGCATGAAGATTTTTTTTTTCACACTAGGGTTTTTTTTCACCCATGTAGGTTTCGTTGTAGAGGAGTTTCACTGTAGCATATAAACACACGTGATTTCCTCTTTAAAATGAAACATATTGTCTATAAACGGCTAAAGATGGCTGCAAAAAACACGCGGGTCTTAATGAAGCTCCTCCACCACGACTGCCTCAAAGCGATCTTGCGAATATGCTGTACTCCAAATTTGAATTTGAATTTCATCGATTGTCATACCCGTTGAATTCCTCAAGGGGAGGTTCGTTCAAAACTCAAATTCGAGTCAATGTCGGTTGAACTCAATATCGAAAAGAATCCAAAGGCTGGATTGACGAATCTGTAAGTTTTCCTCCTACTATTGACATGTATTCACAAGTAATCCGCATCAGCCTATCACCGCGCTTGCATTAGCAATGGATCTGATCTCATCTCTTAAGTTTCAACACTGGCCAACAGCAACAACAGCAGCAGTAGTAAACTACAGCAAATGAAGTCACGAAAATCTTGACTGCTGCGTCGCGCTTAGTTGGCCTGGATCGACTATACCGCCACAGCTTTAGATGCACGCAACGGTGGCAGCATAACTGACTGCCCGGGGGCGATCGCTTTCCTTATTTAATGAGCTGTGCAATGCTAATGTACCGTATTTACACCTATCGATGGATGAGGGTTTTGTGTGTGTGTGTGTTTCTGTGTGTGACTAATATAATTGTTTTGTTTGTGGCGACCTGCTTCCGCATGTTTCAACAATTACCGTATTTCGATGACGGCGGCGATCCAATCTGTTTGCTAGTCGATTGGAATATACCGTATTGGCCCGAATATAAGACAAACCCCTCATTTTCAAGACTCAAAGTTTGAAAAAAGACTTTTTGAACACCAAATGAATTTTTATACAGAAAATAATTACAGTACATCTGAAACAAATTATTTATTTTTCTTCGTGCTATTGCTATTTTTATTCTTCGTGACAGGGGTTCGCTTTGGCCTGGGGAGTCAAGTTCAGCATTCGCTTCAATGATATCTGGCGCCATCTAGCGTCGTGAATGGGTATAATGTCTAGACCCAGAATATAAGACGACCCCCATGCAAAAAACCACCGTCTTATATTCGGGCCAATACGGTATTCAACTTCTGATTTTTATCCGCCATTTGCAAGAAGCCCAATTCTGATCTAAGGTTGTGAGAATTCACGGTTAATTTTCTCCTCAGGCTGCCGTGACCCCCAGTTGCGTATCCGTAGCTTATCTTGCGCTTTTAGAGCTTACATCGCAAGGGATCATCACTGCCTAGCGCGGCGCGGACGAATCGCTTTGAAGGGGCCGACCGTTAGCTGCGGCTGCTTCGGCCAAACTTGCGATTAAAGGTCATGCTGCTCAAGAGTGCACTCTGACTAAATAAATAATGAGAGGAGGGAATGTGCAGCGCAAATGAACCCGACGCCGGAGCACCTCGACTCATTTCCTCCATGTCAACAAGACGCCGCGGCTACCAAAATCCCCTTCTCCAAACTACGTTCATCAAGTATCAATCACGATGTGGCGTATCAAAAGAACCCACTCAAATTACAGCCGTACTCAATTACGGCTACTCTAGGCCCTCTTATTAAAAACATAACGAGATGTTAAATCGGGCGCAAATAACTAGTCGGTCAGTTCATCGAGTCAACGTTTTCGTCAATCCTTTCAGGAGATAATGGATGCCGAATCCCACCCTGTTCTCTTTGTACTGTCCTTCAATTAGCGGGCCTAAGTGTCACTTTCAGTTTACCGTCAGCCCTGATTTTGCAGGAGAGCTTTCTGGAAATTAGATTTAAAAGGCTAAATTGTCTCTTTCGGTGTTGGGGCGACCCGACTGATGGCACTAATGGTGGATTAATTGGCTGTAATTTGGGAAAATAAGCATCCCCGCTCAGTCGGCGATGGATTAGCATATTTGCTTAGCATTTTGCAGCAGGTTGCCAAATCGGAACAAAAGGTTCTCTATTTAAGTCCGCCTTACTGCGTAATTAAATCATTTGCGAGTGTTTATAAGGTGAGATGGTGTCAGCCTGTCGATTCTAAAAGTAGCAGGGAGAAAGTCCGATTTTAGGAAAGCGGAAGCCGACGTCGTCCGAGACAAAAATTGCATGCGCTTCGGTGAGGCTCGTCGCACTTGGTCAAAAGTCCGAGTAGACCTCCATCTTTATGAAGGTGATCGAATCACGGCGCATTCGATTCCTCTTTGTCTTTAATCCAGTCCCGTAGGAGACCGTATGAGTGAACAAGCGCCGGAAAATAATGGCTGGGTGTCACTGGACCAGCCTGCGGGTAGAGATTAAGGAAATGAAAAAGGAGTTTGCCGAGTTCTTCGCGTCGCTCACTCCGTTTCATTATCGACCGGCGTGCCAGAGGGGACGACACTTTGGCTCGCGGCACCTGCGGCTTCGCCAGCCGCACCGACTTCCTAAGCAAACAATATCAGGATGGAGAAGATTTGATTGATTGATTGATTGATTTTCATGGGCCGCGGGAATGCATGGTTTTTTTTTTTACATTACCAGTCGCGACGTGAGCCGTAAAAGTTTGGCAGACTGTTTTTCACGCTCGTCTGAAGTGTGGAACTTTGAGAAGTTCTGTCAGCACGCCGCCCCCGTCTTGATGTAAACTCTTAGTGAAGATGGTATCGATCCGCGGGGCTGACAGCAGTCACGTGACGATGCACCGGGTGGGAAATGGAAGTCGGCGATTTAAATAATAGAAGACGTTGCGCATACAAGGAGCCGTGTTACTTTAGCCGTCTTGTAGGAGTCGCTAATTGTTATGGCGCAGCAACCGAAGCTGAAAGCTCAAGAACGGCGATTCCCATCCACTGCGCGGGTTTGACGCCGACTTCCATCTCTCATAGCTGCAGCAGACGCCGCCGCCGCCGCCGCCAGGCTGTCGGGAAGATGAAAATATGCCTGGCTTCATTTAGCGCTGTGGGCGTCCTGCGGCGAGAGGTGGCAGGTAAAGCTAATAGACTACTCTGGGCCACAGTGGGGCTGTTGACTCAGCAGTGCCGCCGGCTGTCTCTTCAGGACGCCTCAGTTTGATGACAATCTCACAGAGGGCAAATAGAGACCCCGTGAGGGGGGTGCAGGGGGGGGGGGCATCACCTTCATGCTGTGATTGCTTGGTATTTAAAGTAAACAAGTTGAATATTTCTTATTCTTACACAAGCAATGCTGCGGGTCAACTAATATTGCGGCGCCAGGTGAAATAGTTGCCATTTTCCCTCAAAGCAATAGAGACTGGGAATGGAAAATCTGTCACTGAATGTTCTGACCTCCTCAATGCCAGGACGGCTTATGAAGGGGATCAATCACTCTGTGGTCCTCTGTGCAGAGTTGCCGCGGTTAGCACAAAACTCTCTTTTTTTATTTTTTTATTTTTAAAGATCGATTATTGTAACCCATTAGATTACAAGTTTCTCGAAAACGGCAGCCATGACGGAGTAAAGTATTTCCGGCATCACTGGCGATGTACAGTCAAACCTCGGTTTTCGTCCATGATCTGTTCCAGAAGGCTGTTCGAAAACCGAATTTGTTCGAAAACTGAAATTGTTCGAAAACCGAAACCTTTTTAAAATAAAAATGTTTACTGAACGCGGCCCGGTAGTCCAGTGGTTAGCACGTCGGCTTCACAGTGCAGAGGTACCAGGTTCGATCCCAGCTCCGGCCTCCCTGTGTGGAGTTTGCATGTTCTCCCCGGGCTTGCGTGGGTTTCTCCGGTTTCCTCCCACATTCCAAAACATGCATGGCAGGCTCGTTGGGCACTCTAAATTGTCCCTAGGTGTGAGTGTGAGCGTGGATGGTTGTTCGTCTCTGTGTGCCCTGCGATTGGCTGGCAACCAATTCAGGGTGTCCCCCGCCTACTGCCCGAAGACAGCTGGGATAGGCTTAGTGAGGATCAAGCGGTTCGGAAGATGGATGGATGGATGGATGTTTACTGAACACGTCCGCTCACAATGGAAAGCAAGACGAGGAAGCGTCACTTCCTCTTGGAAGGAGGGCGAGAGGAGTCAAATGGTGCATTCAAGTACGCTCAGTTTGTTCGAGAACCGAAATTTGTTCGTCATCCGAGGCATAAAAAACGCGAAATTTTTGGTCGAAAACCGAATTAGACGAGAACCGAGACGTTCGAAAACCGAGGTTTGACTGTATTGCAAAAATACAACAGGACACATTTCAATAACCTCGACAGTAATTGAAGTTTTTTTTTTCCCCCTTGTAACCCACTCACTTAAATTCTTAAGAACTTTTTTTTTTTCTGAGCGTCGCTTGCAAGCAAGTATTTGTATGAAAGTAATCACATATTTTTGCTGCTAACCGAAGGTCCCAAATCCATCTGGAGCTGTCAGTCGAGCCCGGCAATAAGAAAGATCCGGCAGCTGCGCTGACTGACGGAGAGGAAATTGAAGTGTCACATCAACATTTTAACCATATTCCGCTGCCTGTTGTCACCCACCGGCATGTTGCTTCCATCAAGTTATCCCGAAAAGCAAGAGCAACAAAAAGGGAGGGGCAACGTCAGAATAACAAGGATTGCCCCCCCCCCCCGCCCCCTCCCATCCACTTCCGAGCATCTTAACCACTCATTGCTCCATTCAAATGTCCTTCCGAGTTGTAGGCCATCGCTCGTGCCAGAAAGACGTTGGTTGCGTGACAGTAATCTTTGACAACGTTGTCAATGTCAGAGCAGCGACCTGAGACGTGCATATGAGCAAATATGGCTGGGAAAATGAGACGGGGGTGGGGTGGGGTGGGGGGCGCGGATTGGGCGTGAGTGGTGTGAATAATCTGCAGGCTGACAGTTCACACCAAAGATGCGGCGGCTCCGTGTCATCGAAAAGTGCGAATCCTCTCTCACGCCACAGCAGAGGCGTGTGCAAGGCCTCCGAGCATAACCACCCACTGACCGTCATTAGCATTGCAACGCCGAACTGGCAAACGCTCCATTTTATTTATTTTTTTTGCAGCGCTCCAGAATGCAATTTTGTAGGGTTAGCGGTCTTATTTAAAATCCGTGTCAAAACATCTGAGTCGTTGAATGATTTATTTTTAAAAAAGATAATAAAAAAAAAAAAAAGGCCGTCTAGCTCAAGTGCGAAATGAGCTCTTAAAAGTGTAGACATTGCAAAGTGCGGGCAGGGGATAATGGAATCTCGCCAGCGAAAAGGTCAGACTCACTTTGCGCCGGTAACTGCGCTGTTGGTACAGCAGTCGACTTTCAGCCAATTGGAATTGTCATATCGTGAAAGTTGCTCTGCAAATCTTTTTTTTTTCGAATCAATACCAACAATATAAGGAGATTAAGCTTTTTATGATCTCTATCGCTTGTTTATTTTTAACAGGGAATGCAGCTAAAAAAAAAAAGACCTTCTTTCCACTCAATCTACATTACACGAAATGGAAATATTGACTTCGTTGGTTATACACGTTGCCAAAACTTCCCCCTCAACAAATCTGACATCATAGGAAAAAAAAGGTATGTGTAATTGCCGCAATTACTCTTGTCAATAAAATCAAACCAAAGATATTTTACATCAATTCCTGTTCTACATTTACAATCCAAATGCATCACCAACGCAAACATGGCACATGAAATGTGACTCATCACAATATAGTTTACAACTTGCACATTTGCTGAAATCCATTCATCTCGTTTCTTTGGCACAGATTCGAAATGTTTCATTGCCAGATAGGCAAGAATATAAATAGAAGTCTTAATTACGTTAAAATTTGGACACGGGGGCCTGCATGCATTTGAATTGGTAAATCTCTGGATCGTACGAGGCTGACAGAACAATGTGTACTTGTGTTCTATTAACTCATTCAGTACCAGCCAATTCTGGACCAAGTCTGAAAAGACGTTTAAAAACGTCTTTGGGAGTGAATGAGTTAAAGGCAATTTCCTTCGCTGGCTGTTATACTTTGAAAATGCCTTAGGTGATTCAAAACTGGACCAAGTCTGTTAAGCAGTTAATATGAATGCTATTTACTCATCTGTGCAATTTGATTTTGATTTCGTGCTGGCAACAGTTGGAAAAATTGAGGGAAACGAGTCTGCGTCGATGCGAGAGAGTAACAGCTGGTTTACGGCCTCCCTGGAAGCTGCCGTTAGACAAAGATCATGGCGCACCTCACTTCATAACGCAGCTGTTGAATTGAAAGTGCGCGCGACTGGATTTGGCCCTTGATGATCACATTTCGATTTGAGGAGTAAAACTTTACATGCATATGAAAGTTTGAACAAAATGGGGGAAGGGGGTCGGGGCCACTGGTACTATCGTAGTTTGCAGAGCTGACTTTCATGCAGCTGGCATGGAATGAGTCCAAGTCACTAAATGCCCAGGCTGCAATTTTCACTCTGTCAGCTGGAATAGGCTCAGAGCTGAAACCATCCATCCATTTTCTATAGCACCTCACCTCTTTAGGGTCAAGGAGAACCGAAGCCTATTCTACCTGACTTCAAGCAAGATGTGGGGTACATCCTGGACCGGACACATCAGCAAACAATCACCTCCACTCCGCATGTTTTTTTAGGATATCGAAAGTCAGACTTGGTTCCAACGGCTGGCTGTGTGAATAGAGTCTGGAAAGAGAGTCTTTTCATTTGGCCAATTGTACAATCGCGGTAATGTCTAGATCAGGAGTGTCAAAGATACGGCCCGCGGGCCGGAACCGGCCCGCAAGGGTGTTTAATCAGGCCCGCGGGATAATTTAAAAGTGAAAAAATGCATAAAAGACACGGAATGAATATTTTTAATAAGGTGCAATTCGTGGAATATCCGCTAGGGGGACACACCGTTTTGAACAGAGAAGAAGACAACAGCAGCCTCAGTCTGTCACTGAGACAGACCCAACACAGCAGACGCTACGAAGGACATGTGAATACTTTATTCTTTACATATTTAATAGCACTCTTAGTTTGTAAGGTGTAGGCAGGAATTACGAACAAACTGAGTGCACTTGAATGCACCATTTGACTCCTCTCGCCTTCCTTACACGAGGAAGTGACGCTTCCTCGTCTTGCTTTCCATTGTGAGCAGACGTGTTCAGTAAACATTTTTATTTTAAAAAGAGCGTGTTTTCGGTTTTCGAACAGCCTTCTGGAACGGATTATGGACGAAAACCGGGGTTTGACTGTACTTGTTAAGGTTTTGTGCCTTTGTACAGTCAGTGGGATCAGTTGCAATGCATTGATGTGAATGATCAAATTTGTCTAAGGAAATCTTAGGTGCTTCATGAAATGTTTTGTAAATGATATGTTCATTAAATTTCAACATTTTCCTCGTGTTCTTGTGCGTCTTTAGACCAAAACAAATGAAATACATATTATTTTGGTGATTTATAGCAGAGTATGGTATCATTTTTAATGGTCCGGCCCACTTGAAATCTACCGAGGCCCACAATGTGAAATGAGTTTGACACCCCTGGTCTAGATGGTTGTGAAAATACAAACTCCTATCATCTCGACCTAAGATTTTGAACCAGTGTAGGTACTTGCCACGGTAATCGACGGTATCCCATCCAGGAAAACAGAACATTCAGATTCAGCTCAGCGAGTAGCTTCTTTTTCGCCATAGTTCATTTATGGTGCGGCTTGTTATCGCGGTTGCCGCAGCAACCTCGGCAGCTGCAATTCTTTCTTCGAGGAGACGCGAGACAGAATTTCCCTCCGAGGGGGGAGGAGAGAAGCAGACATGCACAACTCATTAATTATGTCTCCGTTCAAGTATCAGTGCACGGCTCGAAGCAGTTTGACTCAGGCAGGGGGAATGAAACCTTGTGTCGGAGCTAAACGGGAACGCTGTAGGACAGAGTGTGGCCGGAGCTGAAGCGTCCTCGTCATTTAGAGGAGCCTTTCTTTACCCAGTATATTTAAAGCGCAGCACTTGACGATACGTTTCTTGAATGGAAAATCCTTGAGAAGATCATGGTCGGTTTGACGGATAGTGATGAAATCTGTGCTGTATATTGGGAGGGGGGGGGAGATTGAGATGAGCGAACTCTCGGGATCAAGAGACGGATCACGTTGAGAACTTCTGCCGCGTCCAAAGTCAATGACCGACAACTGTGTTTCTGCATCAGTTCAAACACAACACCAATACGCCATACGTTTTCCAAGCGGCAAATCAATACAGGCAAGCCCTGGCCTCGTCTGGAGAAACATATCCAGAGAAACCATTCAATAACTCCAAGCTGAATCTGACGGCTGGATTGCTATTCATCGTCCATTACAGGCCACAGGCCGACCGCCACTACAAGTCGTTTAGTGACATATTTGGCTCTTTGGGTTGCCGCTGACGTGTACAGCCGGAGACTGGATGGATTTTCCGGTGTGCTACTGCTGCAATCATCAGACGCGCTCCGTTTTAAGTGTTCGTGTTGCAAAAGGGGACCACACAGGACCTCTTTTACGTTCACCAATCTACACGGAGTTCCAAATTACCGTATTGGCCCGAATATAAGATGGCCCTGATTATAAGACGACCCCCCTCTTTTTCAAGGCTCAAGTTTGAAAAAAGACTTTTTGAACACCCAGAAAATAATTACAGTACATCTGAAACAAATGATTATAACAATATATTTGAGAGAAAAATCATGTTATTTTGCCTCATTCAAATCTAAACTGCAATCACATTCGTAAATGAATGGCTTCTGGTTTTTGAAATGTAAATTACATCATAACTTCTCCTCAGCTGCCGGTTAACCTGGCCGATCTTTGACCCACTTTTCTCCAGATTGTCGCTACGTTTCTCCATTTTCTGTTATCTCTTCCATTAACCGCTATTTTTTATTTTTATTTTTCATGCTACCGCTATTTTTATTTTAGTCGAGTTCAGCATTCGCTTCAATGATATTTGGCGCCATCTAGCGTCGTGAATGGGTAAAATGTCTAGACCCCGAATACAAGACGACCCCCACTTTTTCAGTCTTATTTCAATGCAAAAAACACAGTCTTATATTCGTGGTCCAATACGGTATAACCATTTGCATCTGTTGAAACTCCTGGAAAGCGTCGAGTCCTGTATCTATTTATGGAAACGATTACAGTATCTTATAAAAGTGTCATATTTTCCCGTGCGGTCGGATGTATTAATAGACAAAAGTGTGAACCAAACTGGGCTTTTTATCACGTACCTGCTGATGAAGATAAAAGACTGCGATGGACTGGGAGATCTCAAAGTATTCGAGAATTCGCATCTATCATTTTTTTACAGGGTGATTCGATCATTGCTCATATATTTGACTAACAATCATTAAATGACTGCACACAAACATAGGAAATGTGTATTAACATTCATCAGCTCCTGTCTGAGGGGAATACGGCATTGAAAACAATGATAAAGCACGTGCTTTGGGACTTCCGGTAAAGTCAGCGATTTGATTAAAAAACGGCAAAGACAGCAGGCACCAATTGAAATGGTTGATGAAATGGCTAGGTGGGTAAAAATACAGTAACTACGGTCGCTAAATCTCACCGTTTCCGCCCCCTTCCATTCGGCAGTCATTAATTTTCGCCGTCCGTCATGGCGCACTCGCGTGATGACGTCAAAACAACGATAAAGCTCGTATGCCATGACTTCCATTAAAGTCGGCGATTTGACTGAAAAACGGCGCACGCAGCAGGCAGCGGTTGAAGTGGTTAATGTCATGGCATAATGGGCAAAAATAACATACAGTCGCTAAATCTCACCGGGTTTCCGACCCCTTCGATTCGGCAGCCATTAATTATCGCCGTCCGTCATGGCGCAATCACGTGATCAAGTGACGTAGCTGTGATGTGTTTTTTTCTTTAATGAATGCTATTTTGACGAAAGCTTTACAAAACATACATTGATACTGTAATAGAAAAAAATGATGGGGATGATTCAATGTCTTGCCTGACAAATAATTTTACTGAAATTGATATCAGTGTGCAGAGGAAACATGCACCAAAAAAAAAAAGATTTCAAATCAATAAGCATTGGAATTCCTCTGTTCCGCCACAACCACTGCTTAGTTTAGAGGAGTTTCCCTCCATTGCATTGGCAAGGACAGACCCAACATTACGTTGAACAACAATATTCCTTTGGTGCACCGCAGTTGCTCCGGAGAGACTGCCCTTAAATACGGGACCGCTCAATCGTGACAAGACGATCCCGTGTCGGAATAAAATGGGTCATGTGATACTTTAAATAAATATGATAATGAGGCAGACAGTAGCGACTTGCCCAAGGGTGTTATTTGTGATATCTGGTGCGAAGAGCAGCCAGGACTGGTCGTCGATCATACGCTTTGCTCTGTTTATGTGTCAATGAGATTTTTGTGGCAGCATCCACATTTTTGAATTTTGTGCACAGTTAAAGAAGTACACTCGCCCTTAAATGGTGAAATGATTAGCATGATTTTAGCATAATTAATCCAGATTACATTAGTCACACTCTTATCTGTTTGAAACTTGCCCGAGAGGGTTTTTTTTTTTCCCCCAAAAGGTGTTTCATACTCAAGTTACCAGCATGTCTCGAACGCAGTGATGGGATGCACGTGCGCGTTGGGGGTGAGCTGCCTCACAATTAAAAATAACTTGTACATAAAAATTGCATGCAGAGTGAAAATTGGCAGAATGAATGAAGCTGAAACAACTTGCATTCTTAAATGAATACATGTAAACCAATTTATGTTTGAGGGACTAATGTTGAACGTACTACGGTGAAACTCCTCTACAATGAAATCATGTTTGCAGCAAGAAATTTTTCACAACAGGGGGTTTTTCACTGTAGCAAATTTGATCTCAGATGTACACACACACACACACAAACGTATGTGTATGCTTTATTTTTATTCCAATAGTGCATAAGTATGAGCACACACTTATTTGACACGTCATATAGTGTAGTAAGAAAAAAAGGGAAAGAAATTGCGAAATTTACGATCAGCATTCACTTTCACTTCCATCAATTTCTGGGATAATGTATTTTATTTTGCTTCCTCCGTCTTTCATTTTGATCACTTTCCCCGTCAGAGCGGTTCTTGTCTTAGCTGCTTGACATCCAAAGGTCCGTTTTGTAGCCCTTTGAGCAATGCAACGTTCGTGCTGCGTCTGAAACTAACAATAAAAAATACTTCCTGGACTACTGCGCATGTGTAAACCAGTGTGGTGGCAGCTGTTGCTGTTTCCGAACGAAACGGTCGAGGTCGCTGTTGGATTCGACTTCGTTGTAGTGAATCTCATCGCGAGGCAAGAACAGAAAAAAAGATTTCGTATAACGCAAAAGGGGTTTTTTTTCGTTGTAGGGGGGCAGGAGAGTGGGAATGGTGTTAATGCATGAAGATCTTTTCACATTAGGGGGTATTTTCACCCATGTAGGTTTCATTGTAGAGGAGTTTCACTGTATATTTGAAACGTCCTTGTGCTGTTATACTGTGTAACATGCAGGAACACTATTACCACACCGACTCACAAGGAATCCGCTCCGTGCCAGGTGATGAATCGAAGGTGGCCACTCAACATGGCCCTCGTCCCCTTCAGCAGGTTGCCAATTACCCATTGCCGTGCGATCGCATGGATGCGCGCGTGTGTGGAGGGAAGTAGGGAGGGGGGTGTATTTCTGACAGTGAGATCAATGACACATACTGGGCAAAAGCGTCATGCAGTTGTGTGGAATCCCCAAACAGAAGCAGAGTAGAAAAAAAAAATGTCATTCCAACACATTTCAGGAAGGTTGTTTTTTGGGTTTTTTTGCAATGATATTTGTTTGTTCTGAGATTATTAAATGAGATGGTAGGATTTTGTAAAGTTGTTACATTCATAAAATCTTTATGGACTAGTCGTACAGGTGTGTTAGTCGCTATTCTACCATTGCAATGAGAACCATTTCTGGTTTTATGGTCGCCATAAAATGTCTCTGCTTCGGCACTACCGCTTTTACTTTCTAGGTGGCGTCACATGAAAAAGCCAAAGAAAACCCATCCCGAGAAAAAAAAAAACTTGTGGCTTAAAAAAATCAATGCGCTGACCCTAAATAAGTTGCTCCAAGTGTGGGCAGCTGTTTCATTTACGTGCCCGAGTTTGTTTTATTACTGGCTCATGCACGCCACCTGCTAAAGTACTCGCATTGACAGCTGTGGGCTTGCGCTAACGCTGTTAGCTTCCGTCAAATTTCCGGGAGGGGACCGAGAGCGCCTCCGAGTTTCTCTACACCCGCAACCACGACTAAAACAGCTCACAGCTTATGTCGCGATCGGGCGCTCCGGGATGAGAATCCGCCAATACAACAACCGCGGTGAAAGAAAGCCATTAACGTCCTCGCCTCCTATCAACGTGGCCCATCTTCACGCAGGACCAGCCCTGGGTCAGACAGCAATTAAAACCTCGGCCGTCCGGTGGGGCGCGGGCGCGAACCGCGGATCTATAAAGTTGATTTCTAGCCATTCACCTCCCGACCGGCCTTTCATCGACACATTTGCAGTGTTGACTTGCACGCCCGCTGTAATTACACTCATCTGTGGCAGACGTGCATTACTTATGACGTGTGATCCTATCGCTAATGAATGAGTTGTCTGATCGATAGCTGAAACTTCTGCAAGCGAGGAGGGAGGGTGAGGAGGCGGAGCCGGGCGGTTCTAATTTCATAACTGTCAGCCAAAGTGACGGAGATGCTGTGCTTTGCAGGGGGGGGAAAAAAAAAAAAAATCAATGGAAACATGTCAAGACCGAGAACGTTAAAGTGCATGGAATCATTCATTTGAGCTAACGGCCACGGCCAAGAAGAATGTATTTATTTAATAGACACCACGCCCCCCCCCCTTTCGCCACTCTTGTCATCTTCCTATTGACAAACATACGTTTCCTTTTTCCCTTTCAAGAAAAATACAAAATAAAAACGGGTGCAATTGAAGGAAAAGTGTTCTTGACTGCCAGCAGCAGAGATACTTTCATTTCATCCCAACTATTTTGTTCTCTGGAGGCGCAACATAACATCAGCTAAAAGCAACCAGAATAAATAATAATAATAAAAAATGTGGAAACATTTTTGGAGCGGCTATTGTTTATTATCCCAACAACAACAAACTCAAAGCAATTTGATCCAATGCCAAACCAGAGTCGAGATAGACGCCTGTAGGACATTTAAAGATGGCTCAAATTGGTACTACAGTGATCCCTTGCTATTTCACGGTTCGTTTATCGCGGCTTCAGTGCATCCCAGATTTTTCAAACATAGTCATTAAAAAAAAATTAAATTAAAACAAATTCATATACAGTCAAACCTCGGTTTTCAAACGTCTCGCCTACTGCCTGATGACAGCTGGGATAGGCGACAGATAGAGAGAGAGAGAGAGAGAGGGAGAGAGAGAGAGAGAGATGTTCCTTAAATTTTTATGTTACTATGTTAATGTTAAAATTGGTGAAAATAAAACATATTACAGTTTGTACAGTATTTTACATATTACCTGCTCTCCTATTACATGTGAATTGTAAAAAAAAAGTGGTTTAAAAAAGTAGTTTTCTTGACTTGGAACGGATTAAAAAATTTTACATTGATTCAAATGGGAAATATGGTTTCGGTTTTCGAACACTTCGGTTTTCGAACAGTCTTCTGGAACGGATTAAGTACGAAAACCGAGGTTTGACTGTACATGTAGTACAGTACTGTATATGTTGCTCTATGAGACTCGCTGCTGTTTTGTGGGGGGGGCGCTACCTCGCGGATTTTCGTTTATCGCGGGTGGTTTTGGTCCCCATTAACCGCGATAAACGAGGGATTGCTGTATTTTTTTTTTTGTCATTGTGTCTCATTTAACTCTCTGCCCACCCCCCCCCAAAAAAATGTAGTTCGTTCTGTAAAGCCACGGACTTTACACAGCAAGAAGCAAAATTTAACTAGCTGAAGATACAGCAAAATCTCCTTAAAATTCCCCACACTCGGGGCACTACAGTAACTAACAATGTGGCTGCAGCTCAAAATTTAACGAGCAGGCAGAGATGTACATCTCTTCCCCCCCCCCCACCCCCCACCGCCTAAACAAGCCTTTTATAGGCCGAAGCCTTGGCAGAACTTTAACGAGACACGCCGGCCAAGCGACACGTCGAGAAGCGCACACGAGCCGGCGGTTCAAGTGTCCAACTCACAACGGTTACGGTAATTGTGGAACACGAAGAAAAGAGTCCGCGGCGCGCTTGTTATGATGCTCATTTCCCCTGATCTGACCTCTTGTTTATGGTTCCGCTGTAAGACTTAATGAATGTTTTACAGCCAATTGCAACACTGGCTGACTGCGAACACGGCAACAACACACATCTGCTCGCGTCGCCCCATCGGGGAAGGTGTCAAAGAAATATCTTATAAACTTTGCTTTCAAAAGCAGAGCCTCGCAAAAAAAAAAAAAAATTAAGGACATATTGTGTTTGGCATGCTACTCGGGTTTTATTGGCTTGGATGGCAGCCTGGCACGTTTAAAAGGGGGTAAAGTCAACGTCCTTTAAAAAGTCTGCACGATTGGTTTTTAGTATCAGGCTCTTAAAATGGAGTCGGGACACACAAGGAAGCAGCAGGACACCGTAAAGGTCTCGTGGAAAATTTGTCACGGCACAAAAACATATTGTCTCCTGCAATCGTCTACACACAAAAGGCACATGTCGAACACATTTAGGGATGCAGGCTGCATCGAGATGGTGAAAAATTGTTTTTCATTCTTTGGAGACAAAGAGATCGGTCACTGGAGCCCCTGGAGCCCCTGGAGCCATACTCCTCTGATATGAAACCGTGTGAGAGGGTCGGCTGAATGTGCCGAAACCACATCAACTGTCAATCAGATACCATTACTACAACCTGGGGGCGGGGCAGGGGGGGATGATTCTTTTTGATGTTTAGACATTTTTACATATTTGAGCCACGAAAATATCCCGCGAGTGCACCGTTTCAGGACAGTGCTGTAACATTGTGACAACGAGGCACTCTACAACATTCACGCTAGCGGACTACATTTTCGACACATAGGCATAGGTAGCTAGCTAACGACAGGTGACAATATAATAGTCAAACCTCGGTTTTTGAACGTCTCGGTTCTCGACCAATTCGGTTTTCGACCCAAAATTTTGAGTTTTTTATGCCTCGGTTGACAAACAAATTTCGGTTCTCAAACAAACTGAGCGCACTTGAATGCACCATTTGACTCCTCTCGCCTTCCTTACACGAGGAAGTGACGCTTCCTCGGGTAGACGAGGAAGTGACGCTTCTTCGTGTCGCTTTCCATTGTGAGCAGACGTGTTCAGTCAACATTTTTATTTTAAAAAGAGCGTGGTTTCGGTTTTCGAACAGCCTTTTGGAACGGATTATGGACGAAAACCGAGGTTTGACTGTACATCAAAACAGTACACTATAAAGTGTGTCATTGTATGTCCGGTCATTAACCCTCATATTATGTTGAAAAAAAATCACATTGATTATGTTGTGGGTCATTTTGACCCTTACTGTAAAAATCTACACATAACAGTCAAAAAACTGGTTACACCAGCAACTACTTTGTTTAAAAGCACTTTTAACTACACACGTGTACAAAAATGTCAGGTTATGATCTTCACCTTTAAATATCTTTATCCGTGTCACACGGATGTTTGAGGGTGTAAATGATTCAGCAGGCGGGTGTATAGGTGACTCGCAGCATCGGTTTAGACAGCAACAGGCTCGGGCAGACGCAGGACGCGGGCTTATCTTGGCCGAGGTGCGCCGCCGCTGCGCCGCGCCGGCGAGGTGGAACGATAAACATAATTAAATTGAGTTGGATTACACAAAATGGATGGGATCAGTTGGGAAGGCGGAGAAGCTAATCCAGTGCAATCCTCTATAGACGTGCCAGCCTCACCCAAAAAAAAAAATAATTAAATGAAGATGCCGTGGAAGGAAAAAAAACGGTGGCTGTCACAGCAAGATCAAGACGCTTTCCAAAGTCAAACGGCAAAAAAAAAAAAGAAAAAAAGCTGAAATGACTCCATTTTACTTCATCAAATAAAATCATATGGCTCCAGATACTTTGAGTAGACTACGCATTTGCTCGACATTTTTTTCAGCGCGGGACATCGAGAGAACCCTCGAGGCGAACCTTTTAAACATACTCGATGTACTCAGTGTTGACTGTAGTGTACCTTTCCCGTGACTCTCTTTATTCATAAATGAACGTGCAATTGAGGTATGTGTGATTTTTTTTCCCCCCGTTTTTTTGGGGGTGGGGGGCAGGATTCGTGGGTGAAATTACAGCCGAGCTATTTGGCCCTGATCGAAAACCTTGGGCTGTCATCATCGGACGTGACTATTACCTGGAATTTCTCGCATCAATCGGCCAACATAAAATGGCATTTTTGGGGCGGGGAGCAATTTGAAACTTCGTCATGACCAATTAGCATCACCAATGTCTTCATAGGTCCAAAACCAGTCCAGAATTCTCATCAATTGCCGTCTGTCTGAACGGATCGAAAGGTGGCGCTCGGCAAGTTTTAATGAAAGGCCGAAGAAGAAACCGAAAAAAATCGCCTCGTTTTAGGTCATACCGAAAACAGCATCGAGATGAACCAATGAGCTGTGGACGACAATCATTTTGCAAGGATGCTCCTTCGAAAAAAAAAGGGGAAAAAAATCATGTATTATTGAAGGTGCCTCGTCTCGTAGCTTTCATTTGAGAGTCTGCTGGTGTAAACGGCCAAAGGCGGCGTCGGCAAATTTGACAGTCTCGACAGCTTCAATGCATACGATGAGCGCAAAGGCGGCAAATGGCGATTGTATCCTCGCAACGTGTTGACGGATCATTTGAACAACAACGGCGGCGGCGGCGGCGGCGCTCAAACAGGAAAGCAACAAGCTTGCGCGCTCTGACTAACGTGACTCTTTAAAAAGGCGTTTGAGTTTGACGACCAAGCAAAGCATCTGGCGTGACTACTGTGTCGAATGCGTTATTTGGACAATAAATATGGGAACATGACAGATGAGGGCGAATTAGTAAATGGACCTGTAGCTCTGTACTCACTAGAGTGTTATAATATAGACTTAAGTGTGTAGAAATTATAAAATAAATAGCTTGTTCTTGACTGGGACTTTTTTTTTTTTTTTTAATCAAATCATCTGTCCGGCATTAATGTTTCACGTAAAATGAGTTTGGAATGCTATTCACGCGTTTCGGGATTGCAACGATCAATATAAGCCAAGGCAAATACATTTCAAAGGGGAACAGGAATTTGAAATTGGAGTTGGGTGGGCGTTCTTTTCAGTAAGCTCAAGTGTGACATTTTGGCGCTTATTCTGTTGGTACAAAATGAACGACTTTTTAACAAAGTGCAAGTTCAAGCAAAGAAGGGGTCATGGCAACTTTTGGGGTCTTACAGTGATCCCTCGCTATTTTGAGGTTCGTTTTGGTCCCCATTAACCGCGATAAACGAGGGATTACTGTATATGATAGTGTGGAACCGTGATACATTTTTTCATCTTGTCCTTTAAACCAAACAGGCAAGATTGCTGAGAAGCAAAATATTCACAAATATGACATCATTATGGCACTCTCATTTCGAATAGCATGCTAGCCATATTAGCGAGCACAGGGTGTAAAAGAAGTGCTATTTGGTTTTTCGCAGCTGCCTGTTGGCCCTGGCCTACTTTTCCTCTCCAGAACGGGGCGAGGCAAGGAACTGTGCAAACGCTGTTGCTCGCTCAGCTCGTCTGAATGCAAAGCAGCTGGCTGGTGCTCCCCCGTCTGCCCTCTTACAGCAAGTTCACAAATTCAGGCGGGGGGGGGGGGGGGCTGCAGGGGGTCGAGTCTCCAGCCGGCGCTCTCGCGGGGACCACTCAGGACCGCTCGCTGGGTGGCTCGGCACGTCAGCCAGCCTGGGATCGGGAGATCATTATCACCGGAGAGCACTGCCCCCCCCCCCCCTCCCACCCTCCCCGCCACAACAAATCGCTATCGCTTGCCTTTGATCGCATGCCAGAGCTGATTCTTGCTCACTTCTGGGTATTCTCACCCAGGAAGTGCTCACACTTGAGGCCAATTTCAAGCGCGGGTAAAAATACCCTGCTGCTCTGTTGATGAGATGGGAATGTATAAATTAACGATGAGGCATCTTTCCTGAAAATGAGGATGCTTATCCCAAAACTGACAGTTTTAAGAGATTAAGAGTTGCTGGGGTTTGTTTTTTTGTTTGGCTTGGAGGGCAAGCAAGCTGAGGAAGTTAGGCGCTTGGCTACTGTGGAATATCCGATTAAAAATGTACTTGAAGGGTGCGATGACATCCAAAGCGGGACAAAAGTTTTGATGATGTCACACTAGCAACTTTTGAGATGGTTTTCGTCAAACTCCAGTTTATTCTACGCCTTTGTGCACAGATATTCACATGGACTTTGAAGGAATCTGGATGGAAAGTGGATTCAGGTTTCACAACGCAGAATCAACACTGTCGATACACAGTCAAACCTCGGTTTTTGTCCATAATCCGTTCCAGAAGGCTGTTCAAAAACGAAATTGTTCGAAAACCGAAACCACGCTCTTTTTAAAATAAAAATGTTTACTGAACACGTCTGCTCACAATGGAAAGCAACACGAGGAAGCGTCACTTCCTCGTCTACCCGAGGAAGCGTCACTTCCTCGTGTGAGGAAGGCGAAAGAAGTCAAATGGTGCATTCAAGTGCACTCAGTTTGTTCGAGAACCGAAATTTGTTCGTCATCCCAGGCATAAAAAACTCGAAATTTTGGTCGAGAACCGAGACGTTCGATAACCGAGGTTTGACTGTGACGAGATTTTTTGGAGGGGTCGGGGGGTTAGAGGTAGGAACATTTTGTTCACTTGGAATCCTCACTCAAGATATCTGGGCCACAGTTGTGATTAAATCCAAAACGACAAACGGGGATAACCGGAATTCGGTTTGATCTCGTCCAAGATTAATGACAGACACATCAATTTGCCGACGACCGATGATGTCAAATTGCTCGAAGTGTGAATATTTGTCTCTATGTGCCTTGTCATTGGCTGGCGACCAGTCCGGGGTGTGTCACGCCTCTCGCCCAATCTCATCTGGGATAGGGAACACCCTCACAGCCCAATGAGGACAAGCGCTCTCGACGATGGATGGACAATTTCATTTAGCATCAAACGCCGTTGACTCGCGACTTCCCTTTGTTGTGAACTCTGCTCATTTCTAGGGTACTGCAGTCTGAGCCATGCGGGATCTCTTCATTAACAAGGGTCAGTTTTGCGCTGTCGTCTTGATTAATGCCGTTTCATGGAATCACCTGTGCAGTAAACCTTCCCGTTCATTCTCTCACCACCTCACTCGTTTGTATGCGGGAAAAGAAACGGAATGAAAGAACGCAGACTGTAAGAGGATTCTACGACTCCCTTAATTTCATCTGAAAAGAACTCTCTCCAGACCTGGAATCATTTTATATTCCCGGTTTGTGTGCTTTAACTGCAGTTACTCCTGCCAACGGCCTAATCAAGTTGAAAATTCATCAGGAAGATGGCAGAGGAAAATGCTGTATTAAACGGCGCCGTCTTCCATCTGCCGCGTGAAAGCGAGATAACGGTATTTGCGGGTTTTACAGCGGTGGCAGACTGTTTTCGGACATTTTTTTTTTTTTCGGCACTGGAAAGTTGCGCTCACGTTATAAAATGCCACGGATTAATGCTTCCACTTGCCGTCGTGTCCGACTGTGTTAAAAAAAAACTAGTCACATTGAAATTGTCATTAAATGTCAGTAAGCGCATAGATGTCACCACGTAAAGTGACGCTGGTTAACACCAAATAAAGTTCAGGTGATTTTGTCATCACATCTTACAGAACAAGTCGTGGGCTCCTGCGGCATATTCGCTCAACGCTATCAGTCAGAAGAAATGTACAAGAAAATACGGCACAAGGGTCATTACCGAGAGCTGCCCACGTGCTCGACCGCAACCATGACAAACGCTGGCTATTTAGTACACGTGACAACAATCGCCGATCTTTGTCAATTAGCTGCGACATAGGTGAAGTGTTTTTTTGCAAGAAAGGAAAAACGTGGGCAGATGAGTTGTACGCAATCTGTTATCTCTGCGGCTGGTGGTCATAATTATAAATGATACGAGCAAGATGAATATGTATGGGCTGGAGCTGGGGGAGGAAGCAAACAAACTCTGCCTCACTTTTCCAGAGCGTCTTTTATGGCCCAGAAGGAAGCCAGCTTGGGGGACGCAGAGGCAACGCGGGACAAGCGGAGAGCATGAAAGCATGAATTAGTTAGCGGATGTTTACACTGGACGCGCGCCTCCTGCATGAGGCGTTCCGCAGGGCTTTGCCGAGGTAAATTACAGACAGCCAAAAAATCGGGATGGACAACAAACTACAGTAATCAATGCAGGCTGTCATGTTCCATTTAAAACACACTATTTGTTTGTTGGAGATGATTTGGCCCACAAGGCTCGGAATGGCCTGAGAATTACGGGACTCTTCCAAAAAACAAAAACAAAAAAAAAAGCAGCGTTCTCTTTTTCATCTTCTGAACTGTCGATCAAACTTCCCGAACTGTGCAAACTTCTTCTTTTTCATAAATCAAGAATATTAGTTGTCACTTTCAAGAGCTTGCTTTTACTTTGTGATTTATTTATTTTTTAACTTGACCATCAAGGAGGGCCACTTCCTCGACTTCATTCATTCAACTTGACTGTTTTATTTTGGTGTTTTCCCGTTTCATTATTTTATTTTGGAATTTTATCTTGATTTCCTACTTCAGCCTTATTTTTTGTTTTTATCACGATGGATTTTATTGTATATGTATGACTGGTGGGATACAAATAAAATTGCCTTCTCTGTTTCGGGTCACTGGGAATTGGAGCCAATTTCATCTTACTTCGAGTGAAAGGCAAACACCCAGGACTGGTCACCCAGTCAATCACAGGGCAAGAGAAAAAGAGAGCGGACACCTTTTTGCGCTCACTTTCACACCTATGCGCAACATAGATGCATGTTTTGGGAATGTGGCGAGCAAGCTGGACTGACCAGATTAAAAACGTGAACCTCAAAACTGTCAGGCAGACGAGCTAACTACTCATCCATCCATCCATCTATTCGTTCATTTTCTGCCACACCTTCAGTAGGAGGGCTCACGAACGTTCACTGATTGGAAATTAAACCTTGTCACCTTGTCGACCCAGAAGCCAAGCCAGCTGCACCAATTAGTGACTTTGCAAGACAACAACACTGAACTAATTGCAGTCGGTAGCAATGAGCCTAAAAGGCTAAATGTCTTCTATACTATTAATTTCATAGTCATTTTCGACGTGATGAGCTTCCACCATCGAATAAGATCCAAAAACCTATTAGAATGCTGTTAAACTGTCCTGCATCATACTCTTGGCCATCTGCTTTAATTAACAATAGGGTTGCAAGTAAATACACACAGCACAAAGTATAGTGCAGAAACCATCCACATTTTGAAATAAGGTGTTGTGAAAACCCCCATGGTAAGAATCATATGCCTAGATTTTATATTTAAATCGTTGTGCGTGCAGTGCACTTGAACGGCCGAACCTTACCGTGCTCCAGTAGCCGCAGAGAGTGCTGGAAAGCCGGGTCCAGCATTTCCTTCTCCGCCTGAAGTTCCGGCAAGTATTGTTCGCTCCCCATGTCGTCCCTGGCCCCCACCCCCCAGAAAACCCCTCTTCAGGCGCACTTCGGGGGAAACTTGGGACAAGCTTCGAACAGGTTCTGTCGTCCAAAAAAAAAAAAAAAGGAGAAAACGACGTAATGTCTGGCGCTAGAAGAGCATTTTCTTCCCCTCCAGTCCCGGTCTCGCTCGCGCGCACACGCAGAGATGCCAAAAAAAAAAGGGGGCTTCAATGTTGTTGTATTTATCCCATCCAAGAGAATCGACACCGCGTGTATCCCAACCGCGTTTGCCCTTCTCCGCTGTGGGCGGACAGTTTGCCTTGAAGCTCGCCACTGACGGACCCCAGCGGGGACGAAAGCGACGCCTCCCGATTGGACGGCGGAGGAACGAAGGGGGCGGGGCTAACGGGAAGAACTGTCCGTCGTGCTGAATCGTGAAAGCAAATGACAGCGGTACCTTGACCTTACAAACTTCATTCGTTCCTCGTCGGCAATTTTTTTTTTTCGTGTTTTCAAAGTCGCGGCGAGATAGCAGTCTACCATTTGTTGAGATATTTGCCTGTTGAGTTGAACTCCGCAAGGTCTTGGGTAGTCGAGGCAGCGCTCCGTGACAAAATAAACATGACAAACGCTACATTTTCCCAAACTTTTTTTTTTTTTAATCATTTGACGGTTGACTCCTGAGCTGTTGTTTGCCGGTCAACATATTGTAGGTACATGTGGATCAGTGCCGCTGGGAGTTTTGCTAAGCGGATAATCCAGCCTCTGTGATTATGAGCCATAAATCAGATTGAGTTGAATGTATTCCATATTTTGCGAGGTGAACTGGTCTAGAAATGACCGCGCACGTTTCTCCTTTGAACCACTTGAGGAAAATTAACAAGCAGTCGCTTGCGATTGTCCTCTTTGCTTACCGAAACTATTGATCGCTTGGAATTGTACGGGCATGTTGTCAATAGTTCTCCGGGAATCCAATCACCTTCTTGCAGGTCAGGCGTGTTTTACCAACAGCCGTGTTTATGAATTAATGAAATTTTTTTTTTAAAAGGCCGAGGTATACGGTATGTCTTGTAAAGTGTCATTGGGTGTCTTGAAAGGCGCTTATAAATAAAATATCCATCCATCCATTTTCCGAACCGCTTCATCCTCACTAGGGTCGCGGGGGGTGCTGGAGCCTATCCCAGCAGTCTTCGGGCAGTAGGCGGGGGACACCATGAATTGGTTGCCAGCCAATCGCAGGGCACACAGAGACGAACAACCATCCACGCTCACACTCATACCTAGGGACAATTTAGAGTGCCCAACGAGCCTGCCATGCATGTTTTTGGAATGTGGGAGGAAATCGGAGCACCCGGAGAAAACCCACGCAAGCCCGGGGAGAACATGCAAACTCCACACAGGGAGGCCGGAGCTGGGATCGAACCCGGTACCTCAGCACTGTGAAGCCGACGTGCTAACCACTGGACTACCGGGCCGCCCTAAATAAAATATTATTATTATTATTATTATTTTGTTGGCGGATCCTAAACAAGCTCCATAATTCTTAGAAGGTGTGCAAAAGAGATAAGAATACTGTCAATATTTGCAGAGGATGCTGAGGTAGCCTCGGGTGGGTGGATATACAGTATTGTATCTGTAGGCCGATCGACACCGGTTACATAATTGCTTTTTTTTTTTCTTTCTCCTCCTTTCATAAAATTCAATTTTGTGGCGAATATGCGACACGGAGGCGAAAATCAAGAGGGGAAATACGTACCCTCTTGATATGCATTTTTTCTTCTTCTTTTTTTTTTTTTGCGCTTGTTAGACGTGCAAGCAGTCGGACGGTAACTTCTAAAAGCTCCGCAAGTGCTTTAATGAATACGTGCGGGTGCTAACGGTGCGTGATTAACCAAACTGCAACCACCGAGAGACAAGCTGCTTCTCTTTATCCATGCAACTTCTTGTCTTAGACCGCCCCCCCCCCCCACTCTCGCTCCCGACTTCCCTCTTGGGTATAAGAGTGATTCACCGCAAAGAGAAGCGCATTATGAATCAGCTTACTTTTTAATCTCTCCCGGAGACCATTAAAAACCAGCTCAAATGCACTAATCTTCCCCGTGTAGGGGATCACTTTATTTATAGATATGCTTGCCAGCTGTTGCGCCCTGTCTTCATAAACAAAAACCCTTGTGCCAGAGCCGTCATCTAAGGCGCCGATCAAAGCGCCCCCCCCCCTCCACGAGATCTTTTTATTTAAGTCCTACAAGGCCAGAAGGAGCAGTGCAAACACAACCGATGAGGAATGTCCTGTCAGACAAGGAAGAAGAATAGCAAGCTCTTAAACCGGAGCGGGGGTTTTTTTTTTCAACACTGGAAAACGGACGTATTAGTGTAATGTCGACTTCCACTGACTTGTCTCATCAGCTTTTCAACCGAGTCTGCCCCACGTCAAACTGAGGAATCATTCGATGCGGACCTGCCGCGTCACTTTGCATAGTGGAGGCAAACACAAATGTGTGCAAATGATGCAGGGCAGTGCACACTTCACCACAAAGTGCAACACCAAACAAGTGTGCAGGAGCAAATCGGAGATCCTCTCAACACCCGAAGTGTCTCTTTCCGCACGTGTGGGTGGCTGTGTGGGCGGAGTGACAACACCGCCTCCTAGTGGCCACGTCCATAATCCTCTCAAAACTTTTGAGCAAATGGCGCAGCAGCGCTGCAAAGGGTTTAGACCAGGGGTGGGCAAACTTTTTGGCTCGAGGGCCACATTGACTTTTAAAATTTGATAGACGGGCCGGGTCAGCACAAGATAGATTTATTAACATCAGAACATATTAAACATAAACAGAACAAAAGCATTAAAGTATTAACATACTTTTTAATGGGAGCAGTGTTGTTGCTCACCCATTTTAGCCAGAGCATCAAAGTCTGGTTGTAATTGTGTTGTCGCAATTCTCAGAACAGATCTGAGGTGTTCATCACTCATCTGGGAAGTCTTCATCACACTAAAAGTCTGTTCACACACATATGTCGAGCCAAACAACACCAGCATTCTCCGTGCCATCTTCTGGATGTTTGGAAATTTGGCTTTTAATGAAGCATAAAACTCATCCAGTTTCAGGGAGTGGAACTTGTCCTTTAACATCATGTCACATTGGAGATCTATCAGTTCCAACTGCAACTCCTGTGGCACTGTTTCCGGGTCTTGTGAGAAGGGACATGACACCAGCTGAAGTGCCCTGTCAATTTTTCCAAAATCACAAAAGCGACGGCAGAATTCCTCATGCAGGTCATCCAGTGACATCCTTTAGCGTAGCCGCAAATGACTTGGCTGACATTTGCTTTGAAAATAAAATCAGCTTGCTTTTGAAGGCTTGGACGTCTGCTTGCATTTCATGCACAAACTGTTTTTTCCCTGACTTGTCTCATCAGCTTTTCAACCGAGTCTGCCCCAGCTCCCACACACGTTGTCCCCAAACAAACTGGTACAATAAATCCGAGCTTCTTCAAGGGAATGACATCGCTCGATGCGGACCTGCCGCGTCACTTTGCAGTGTAGGAAAATAGTGGAGGCAAACACAAATGTGTGCAAATGATGCAAAAACTCCTCCGGGCAGTGCACACTTCACCACAAAGTGCAACACCAAACAAGTGTGCAGGAGCAAATCGGAGATCCTCTCAACACCCGAAGTGTCTCTTTCCGCACGTGTGGGTGGCTGTGTGGGCGGAGTGACAACACCGCCTCCTAGTGGCCACGTCCATAAGTGCGCTCGCTCTCTTCTCTTTCTCTCTCTCTCTCTCTCATTCTTTCGGGGTCCGGGCACTGCAAAATCAAGTCACTGCGCCATCTGGTGTTGAACGCCTGTCATTGCAAGTCAAAATGAAATGAATTTCAGAATTCACAACAAACCTTGTACAGTACTGTATTCTGAACCAATCTTCGGCGGGCCGGATTAAAAAGCCCAACGGGCCGGATCTGGCCCGCGGGCCGTAGTTTGCCCACCACTGGTTTAGACGTTAAGATTATAGATGGCGATAGGATGAAATGAAAATTAATTAATCTTCAATTCCAGTATCCCACACCCGGCGAAAAGTGCCTTCTCGACAATAATAGTGTAAGCTTATATGATTAATTATTATAATTTTATGTTAATTATTATATTGTAATGCCCTTCAATAGCTGAAATAAGGACGCACGCAGTCGCTGATGCAATCTGTCGTTTTTAATAAACAAAATGCGCAATAACACATACATTCATGGGAGTTGCTGTTAGCCACAACTCACTCCCATGCGCTCTACACTCAGACTGACTACCGGAGCCAATATTCATCCGACCTGGCTCCTCCCCTCGCTATGACGTCACACAAAACCAAGAAACAGATATTACACTTATTTCAAGTTAAGAATTATTAAACGACAGAATATAATTTAGGTAAATTATATTCTGTCGTTTAATAATTGCTTAGACATGTTTTTATGTTGATAGGTTCTGATTGGCTGTTGAAGAGAAGCCGGAAATGATTTTAGTTTCGAGGAGAGTTGTGTTCTCGAACGTGCTGCGGTAAAGACGTCTTTTTTCCCCTTTTAATAAAACTATATTTAAAGGATTCCATCGCTCCTTTTGCCGTTCGTAAAGTAGAGCTATCCACTAAAAACAACGAACCCCTCAACTTACAATAGTGAACGCGTATTTATGCCGCATCACAGTCGGTCATTATCGTGAAAGAAACGTAAACCCGTACTATGTTGCTTCATGACGCATATAGAAAAGGAATTTTCAGAAGACAAATTCATATACACTACCTGCTTTCTATGCGAACTAACTAATTAGTTTGTAAGCAGCTGAAATGAACGTTTTATTGATATCCACCTGCACGGGTTGATGAGAAACGTCGCGACTCCTCATGGCGTCATCACGAGAAGTTGTTTCTAATCGTTTACTCATCGCGATGAGCTTCACGGGAGGGGCAAAACGTTGCAAACAGCTCTCAGTATGACGTCATTCACAAATCATAAATGGCGTTAAACGGAAATCCCGTGTGAATCAAAAGTGAGACTTCACATTTTTCAAAGGCAAATTGACTGCAGTCAACGAGGATCATTTTCTGGCTACAAGCAACAGATAGTGACGACAATTGGGAGTGAAGAAGTGGAACTCGGAACTTCTGTTCGGACCATCGCACCGAAACCAAAAGCCTCCTTCGAGTCGGGCCTACTCCGCAATCCCACGTGCTCCCCTCACAAAAGTCACCAACCGCATGCCGCGGCTACTAATCGGCGCCATTAAGCCGCTGTTGGGCGCAATTATACTGCCACGGCCCATCCATCAGTTACATTGATCACGCATGGTCGCCTTTGACGTGCACACACTCGTCTGTTGCCCGGGAAATGTTGTGCAAAAGAAACCTAATGAGAAACTGTCAGCGGTGCCCAGGTAAACAAATCAATGGCACCCGGCGATTCGACCAAGGTCATCACACACACACACACACACACACACAAACACACACAGGTAACATGCACATGCTGCAATACCACTAAACAAACTTGGAGTTAAAAATGTGGCGGAAGCGTCTGGAGTGCGAAGGGCGCAATCAAAATTGAGATTTTGACAGTTGAAAACGCATTTCGCGCTTGATGGATTCTTTCAACAGTAATTTCAGGAGACCTTTGGGAGATGGACATTCATCCGCACTCCATTCAAATGTTGCAACAATGTGTCCGTTATTGGTCGATTTGGAACCGTACAGTATTCTACAATGTTTTCAATTTTCATGGACCAATTCGTTGACGTCCTTTTAAGTGAGGACGGAACAGTTTAGCCCGCTTTTGCGCAGTGGTGTCATGTTACTGTATGTCGCACTCACGAACACAGGAAGTAGCTGGCTGAAATAAATACGGTTGGGCAAAATAACACTGATTATTATTTACTGGTTACCATTTGATAACAACCTGCGGCCTCCCCCCACCCCCACTTGAGTGGCACTCTACTTAAACTGCCGGTTAATTTTGAGCGTGCGTCTCATCGGTTCACAACATTCTACTTTGGATTCTGTCTTAATGCAAGCCAAAGAGCACTTTAAATTGGAACCGTTGTGAAGGTAATTGCGGGGATTCATAGCTACGTTGACAGAGAGACAATATGGTGCCAAAATGACTTCAAATCTGCCTGTGACTCGACACAACGTGTCTTTATTTGTAATTTTTCTTTTTTTTTGGGGGGGCACAAATGGTACAAAGTACCGTCTTCTTGACAGGAGGCTCGTGTCGCTCTTAGGCCCGGACCGCCACTTTCTGCTCCCCATTAGAACTGTCAGCTCCACTCAACGATGGCCTTTAATCACGTCAAATAACATTTCACACGCCAAATCCTCAGCGAATGACAAAAGACGCATCAAGTGACCCCCCCCCCCCCCAACATCAAACAGAAAAAAACACACGTCAGCAAAACCCAAGATGGAAAATGCCACACGTAATGCGACAAAATTAATATTTATTAACAGTGTGATCACCTTTAAAATGTAAATCCAATGGTCCTAATCGGGAGCCAATTTGCTGTTTGGTTTGTACTGTTGAAGGCGCACGTGACCGGTCAAAGATGTGTGGCGGCGTCTGTGGGTCCACACTAAAGAGAAGGGGGAGAAGGGGGGGGGGGGGGGGGGTGTTCGAGTGGGCATGCTGAAGGAGAAAAGACAAGCAAGGGAACGTGCCGCTAATGAACAAAGTGTGTCTGCTGCAACTCTACAAAAACGATTACACCTTGTTGATGGCTTTGTAGTACTCTGAGTATGTGAATTATTAAGCAATATAAGTAATGCATTGGATATGTGTATTTTTTAATTACAAATGCCTTTTACCTGTACATATGATTTGGTTAAAAAAATAAATGAAAAAAATTGGGACACCCGGTCTCTTGAGTTTCACTTTTTTGAATTGAACTACGAACTCATTATTGTTTTTGTGCTATTTTAGCCCTTTCGGGGGACAGAGGTGAGACTACAGTAGACGGGCTATTCAAATGTTGCGTTCTCTGATATTGATTCATCTTTTGGACATTTGGGAATCTGAGTCCGAGTGAATGACACTTGACTTTTGAACAGAGTGGTATCGATTCGTCAGCGGGGGAGCAGGTGTTTCCTGCCGAGAACAGGAGCTCCTTCACCTCTCTTACGATGCACCTCTTCACCCTTTTATGGCCGATGCCCCGGGTTTCCACTCGAAAGGCTCCAGTGCTTGGCGGCAAATCCTCTTTCGGCCTAAGGCGGCAACGTCACCCGAGCTGAGGTGGAGGAAGGCAGATGCTCGCCTGGCTGGCTGGCTGGCCGGCTGCCTGCCTGCCTGCCCACCCGCCTGCCTTCGGACTCAATGGCCATCGATTGGAGCAGTAGCGACACTGTGTCCCGGGGAGGGGTAAGCAGATACACCTCATTGCCTCCAACAATCCTCCGGCCCCTGTAGGGACAGGTCGTGGTAAATTAATAGTGTGCTTGCAGTGACTGGATATTGTTAATGTATTTGCTATCGACGGAGCGAAATAACATGAGTAGCTTCAGCCGTACTTAACACAAAACATAAATCCTCCAAGAGCAATGAGGTTCAAGGCAAGCAGGAAGTGAGTTGTCATGAGCTTGCTGCCGGCCGGGATCTTGGCCAGGCTGCTTTTTGGACTGAAGGGTTAAATAAATTAACTGAAAGAAATCTGACCGAGAGTATCAGTGAGCAAAAAAATGTCTGCCTACAGGTGTTTCATCTCAATGAGAATGTGTTATATATCTCAGTTACACACACACACACACACACACATATACATATACATAGATATATAGATAGATAGATATATATTATTATACATTATATATATATACATTTATATACAGTATATATATATATATATATATATATATATATATATATACAGGGCGGCCCGGTATAGTGGTTAACGTCGGCTTCACATATATCGATCCCACAGTGCATATATTATACATATATATATATATATACATACATGGATGGATATATATATATATATATATATATATATATATACAGTATATATATATATATATATAAACTGTTTTCAAATGACATTAAATATGAAAATGCTTTACTTTTCACTTTCTTATTCAATTCACAAAAATGCACTTGGTACCTTGTGAGGTTTCCATGATGCATTTAGGTTACATTTTCTTTACATTTGTTTAAAATTGAACACACTATACCCCCCGGACTTCAACCCAATCAATTTATTATAGTTCTAAAAGAGTGACTACTTGCATTGGAACAAAATCAGAGGGTTTCAATATGGTAGCCGCAGGACAGTGTGATCTCCTGCAGAGATTATTGTTAAAATGATCATTTGAAGATGTGAACACCCGCCAAGCTTCATAAAAACCGTGTTGCATATTGTTTTGTGATCATAACGTGGAGAGTGCTTTCACTTTGAGGAATATCTTTATTGATATTGTGTATTTCAAGGTAATTTGTGCAAACGTGATTTTATTTTCAGGAGTGTGTATGAAACTGGTGTTACAGTACTTGAATAAATTACGACTGAAGAAGTAGCTCTCGGTTTCAAAATTATGAATTAAACATGAATTATTCGACGTTTGAGCTGACGGAGCAACTCTTTAACGTTGCCATTGCTGATAATTCTCTTCAGATGTGGCAAAAAGTCCTACAAGGAGTGCATGTTACACTTCAATGCGTCGAGAAAATCAGTCTCACTTGTAATAGCTCTGGGGCAATTTCAGACCACACAGAACGACGAGCGAATCCATTTTCCTGGTTAGGTTATAGATGGATTTTCTCCACCAGGGCTTTTCATAAGTACGAGTGAAGCTATGCCATGTGAAATATGAAGAAATCTTGAGAAAAAGCAGAAATACAGAGAGCACATTCTGCTCCAGCGGATCTCAATGGATGCCGCTTTGATGGTAATTGGATGCGTTTGTTAATCTTGCTTTACAATCGACATGATTGTGGAAGAGTTATCAAAATCATGCTGACAATATTAAATCGTCACTCGACGCCATGCGGTAAATCATGATGAGCACGGCTCCAGTCTGACCTCTAGTGGAGGAATTTTGCCCTGATCACCAACAGTTCAACTGAGGTCATGTCTATTTACCCGATACAAATGAAGTTTACCCTCTGCCTTCAAACATCCCAGTTCCACAGTTCTTGCTTGTGGCATGCACAAAGCCTCCTCGGGCAAAGGAAATAAGGAGGTCAAACCTGTCAAAAAAAAAGAAAACAAGATGTTCTGATTAAATCATAAAGAAGCTAATGGATGCATAAATTGTTCAATATGTCAAAAATGATGGCCATCACATGAAACTCAAGCCTTTAAACCATAGTGGGGGCAGGGGGCTGGGCGATTCTCTTTGGACTCAGGTGACAATGTCAAAGTGATGTTAATGAAAAATAATGCCGCACCGGCTAAGTGACATTCCGAATTAGACTTGATTTTGTCATACACGCAGAGCACATGTTTTTGGACATATAAATCATGCGTACTTAACTCTGAGGGGCTCACTTAATTGCTTTCATGGATTGACTGAAGTTGTGATCATTTGGCAAAGAAACAACAAGAATTCATGTGCATTTTGTTTAAAAAAAAAAATAGGCAGAATGAAATGCAGCAGTTGCAGGAAAGAGCAAATGTTTCCCTGACCTAACAATTGTTCACAAGATACCCTTCCCATCGACATTGTGTGCTAAAATGTTACATTTGGCGTTATGTAACAGGTAACACTTCCAATTAAGATTTTTCTAAATTAAAAAGTAGGATTCCTGTATTTTAGTACTACAGGTATTTCTTTTTACGTTTTGATTGTTACATCTTTATTTGTGTGTTAACTAGCAACACTTCCTGTTTAGGTATTTACGTAAAATGTCCCTTCTTTTTACATTTTATTCATGCCAATGTAATTTTTAAATATTTGTTTACGATATGACCCAATATTAATTAATAGCACGTCTTTGCAAACAAATGTAAAAGTTTGTATTTGTATTAGTTGTACTGTATTCTTTTATTTCTCTCATCCAATCATCGCGCTGGTGGGAGGGACTATGTTGCCATGACAATGACGTCAATGTTGGTGTCGAGTAACTATAAGGTCAAAATAAAGGCAAGTGAATGGAAGATGGTAGAGTGTGTGTGCGTGCGTATGTGTGTGTGTGTGTGTGTGTGTGGTGGAAGAGAGGGGGGTGAACAACAGGTTGCCCCGAAGTGTACGTGACGTATCCCGAATGACTTTTAAAAATAACAACAGTGTCGGATGGACGTCGAATCGGCGGCGTGAGGCTTTTTACTCAGCCCGGTAAGGAGACGTCGGACAGCAGAATGTTGGGGTCACGGAGAAGCTAGCTGAAGCTTGCTATTTAGCCTAGCACAAGCTAACAGTTTGAATTTGTAGCTTTAACTGGTCGTTTGGGGCAATAAAGTTACTTTCGACCGCTCGCCCGCTGCAAGGGGGGTCTTTCCACTTGATGACGCCTTTAAACAGCGACTGGGCGTGCGTTGAAGTGATCTTTTTGGGCTGTTTTGGGGTCTGTCTTTGACACTCGCTTTTTGGCCTTTGAACAAGTGTTACCCAGCTGTGTCCGTTTGGTGACATCACAGCACGATACTTTACTCTGACGTCGCAGAATATTTGCCTTTATGGCGTGCAACAAATTTGGTTTCACGTACGTAAACACGCAAAGGTCACGCAGTCGCAGCTGCCAAGGTGACAGACAAGCGCTTGCATCGACGCCCGTGACGTCACACAAACTCGTTATTTAAAAAAAAAGTTGAATCGTTATTAACATTAATGTTGGTAAATTTTATAAGGATCATGTGAAATTACAAGCTTTACATATATATATAAACTTTATTTTTGTAATTTTACAACTTTTCCCCGTAATTGCACCTAGCTTATTAACTGTATATTTTTTTCCACATTGCCACTTTTTTTTTGGTAAATTGTATTTATTCTTGTAATATTCTGACTCTGTTGTTATAGGACTAATGTAAAGTTCAGTGTTCCCCCCAATGTAAAT